>JAYJMB010054337.1:0-28144 GCA_036873735.1 Pouteria campechiana
TGGAAAAATCATGGTATTATTATGTGGATTTATGGTGTAAAGTGGAGTAACGACCCCAGGAGGGCGGGGCGTTACAAGTATTGTCTCTTAGAAGAAAACTTTGTCAATCTTGTAAATGCATGATTTCAATCTCTTTGAATGTCTAACTTCTTCCAATATCTTGATCTTCCATTTATAGCCTTTTGAAGAGATTGTAACAGTTGTAAGAAAGCTTGTTGAGATTTCAAGTGTTTAGGATGACTTGATATCCAGTCTATTAAAAAGCTGACAGTGGTTGCTACAAACCATTGTTGACGAGGTCCAAACATCTATAGGTTAGGTGAACTTATCAGTGACTATTACAACAATAAATGTAGACCTCTAAAGAGGATTGTATGCTACCTGGAGAGGATACCTTCAGTCCCTTGACCTTTACAGACCTCCGAAGGTTGGGACTTCTCCTCTGAAGCTTCGTCTATAGGGTTTGACAGTTCCAACTTGTTGGACCAAACCTTTTTACTTGGATTGACTTTGATAATGAATATGTTTAGCCAACCAAGTTTTGATGATGAGCAAAAGCATATAAGTGAAAGTTTAAGCTATTAATCAATATTTCCTAAGTATGCAGTAACAAACATTCTATCAGAGAAATAATATAAGTGGACAGTGCATACAAAACCATATCAAAGACAAGATCCACTAGCTTATAAGGAAGAAAATGTAAATGCTCAAATGAGAAAAAATGAAACTGAAACTGTAAAGAATAGTGTGTGAAAAAACTTCCTAATATGCCTCAAAACACTACCAAAGTAATTCAGACAAGTGCCCAATGTCGGATAGAAACAATGCTTCAAAATGGAGAAAATATTCTAAGTTCTGGACTCAAGTAAAGAGTCAAATATTAAAGAAGCAAGTTCGGACACTACAAAGCCAATCTCAATCATAGACTAAATTTGAACATTACTAAACAAGAAGCCAAGACAAGTCGAACATTGGAAAATCCAAACTTGGGCACTGTTGAAGACTGAAGAAAGAAACCAAGTGTGATAGAAGTCCAAGTTATCCCAAGTGCTAAATCTGAGATATTATCATTACTCAAGGCGCTAAGTGCAAAATCTTAACTTCATACATAGCTAACTCAATTCTAGACATAGCTAGAATTCAGTCATGTGACCAAGTGCAATTCACGATAATCCAAGTCAGAAATATTAACTTCGGACATGGCTATCCAATTCTGGACACAAAGGTTCATTTTTGGACATAAGTGAATAAAGTCTATTGCAAGCTGAATGCCAACTCAAGTCTAAAATATTAACTTTATACATGGTGATTCAATTCTAGACACAACGATTCATTTTCGGACATGGCTTAGACAAGTCTGTTGTAACTTGATTAACTCAAACAAGTCCAAAATCTTAACTTCCGACATAGAGACTAAACTTAAACATGGCCAAATAGACTTTTAGACATGAGAACCCACAAGAGAGCTTCAATGGTCAGAAAATCTTGTTGATTCACTCACATTTAATGAACGTTGTCTTCTCCAATGGAAAGATTTTGAATCCATTATAAAAGGAGTAAAGAGAGGTCATTCTAAGAAGTTACATAATTTAGAAAATTTGAGAAGCAAATAAGAGCATTTACTCTCAGACATTAAAGTTTTTTTCCAACTCTACTATGCAAAAATGTCATCTGCATTCAAAAAACATTCTCTATAATAGCTTAAGGGAGTTTGTTACTCTATATTTATTGCACTACATTTATTTTTGCTGCATTTAATTGCATAAAAACTCAGCTTGTGTAAAAGGCATTTCTTATTGTACATCTTTCATTGATTCGGATGGCAAAAAAGGGGCTTGCTGATCTTATATAAGTTTGTTTGTGAGCTTTGAAAACTAATGTATAAAAGTTTGTTGGTGAGCTTGGAAACCAATGTGTGTAAGTTTGTTAATGAGTTTTGAAAACTAATGTGTAAAAGTTTGTTAGTGAGCTTGGAAACAAATAAGTGTAACTTGTTGGTGAGCTTGTAAAACCAACAGCTGTTTAGTGGAACCTGAGTGTAGCAAGGCTAACTCAGAGAAGAGGAGTTGGTATCATGTTGTGAGCTGAACCTCTATAACATTACCTGTGCACTATGCTACATGATTCATTTCTTAGTTATTTTAGCAACTTCATTTTATATTGGCCAAAATTTTTAGTAGCTCGATTGACCCCCTCCTCTTGAGCCACCCTAGAATGGGAGCAACACAAGTATCACTAATGGCTAGTTGTGTAAATATTTGGAGTTTGAGTTATCCTCTATAGATATGTACTTAAACACTTTTTATAGAGTGTTTTAGAGAGCTTTGTAGAGCATAAAGCTTTCCTTTGAGTTGTCCTTTATACTACAAAACCTTGTTGGAACTCAAGAGGGGGATGAATTGAGCTTTTAAAAATTTTAACCAAATTAAAGATATTAGTACTAAAATAAAATAAAGGGAATCATACAACACACTTGATCATAAATTTTTATAGTGGTTCAGCTCAAGCAAGGTTCCTACACCACTTCTCTGAGTTAGACATTCCTATTGCACTCAGCTTTCACTGACACTTGATAACACATTGATCAAAATACACATTGTTTTTTTTTTTTTTTTTTGAGCTCACCAATCAACTCTTACAAACTTAGCAAGTCTTCCTTACTTGCTATATTAAATACTATCAAGCTACAAGCCCCTTTCTAGTAGAAAGATACAATAGTAACAGATTATACAAAGTAATTGCTTCTTACTTAGGCAAGTTGTATAGAACTTAAAGCAAAATAATATATTATATAACACTTAAGCATAGAAATTTCAAACTCCTTAAATATTATTGGAGATGGATCTTTGAATAAAGTATCAGAGTTCAACACTGTTGGAGTTGAAAGCTTAGAAGAAAACTTGAAGTCTTTGTAAATTCTCATTTTTAATTCACTCAACTAACTCTTCTAGTGATTTGAATCCTCTTTTTATACTCTTGGAAGAGTATTTAGCCATTAATGATCATTTCTGGCAATTTTTTAACCATTTTAGATTGTGTTTTCTACACAACATAATATGCCTTACGAGTCTGCTTTAGACCCTCTATAGTTAAACTTTAGGCCCTCCAAAGGTCGGGTGCTTTGTCAGTTACCGTTGTTGCATTAAATTTTAGAGCTTCTAAAGCTCTCTTTTAGACCGTCTAAACTTTGTCTTGGTTTGAACTTTGTTCTAGTGATGCACTTTAGACCATTTGAATGTTCATCTCTTAAGCTTTGAAGTTCCTTTTAGCGACTAACACTTTAATGGATATATTTTGGCCTCTAAAGCTTGTGTCTACCATATGAATCATTTGATCAAAGGCTTCCTTGCTTCTGAACTAAGCTCTAATTGATCCTTTTGACCTCTAAAGCATGGAATTCCTCCTCTGAACTTGTCCTAAAGCTTTCAAACATAACTTTTGTGCTTTTAGACTTGACTTTCAGTCCTTGTGATGGCTTCTATATCTTCTAAACTTGTTTTTCTTGATTTTAGAAGTATTCTAATGCATTTGAAATCCCTTCTTAAGTCTAGAGTCATTGTTCTTTGAGCATTTATAAATTTTTCTTCTTTCAAAGTCTTAAGTATGATGGGTCTCAGCTTGATATGACCTTGTATACGATGTCCATCACTCTGAAGTTACTTCCTAGGTGTTATTTGCTTGAATTATTCATTTATTTCTGCAATGTAACTTGTTAGTACCTTAAATTTTTACTCAAATGAAAACTTAGCTATTAATTAACATTCATCATCAAAATAAATCTAATTAAAGAGGTCTAGACTTTACATTCTCCCCCTTTTTGATAATGATAAAACATTTGAGTGATTGTAACACCTAAGGGCATTAATTTAAGGGTTTCAATGTTAAAGTATGAATTATTATGTTAAATTATGGAATTCTATTAAAAAGTCATGATTATGAGTTATGTAGGTAGTAAAGTAAAATTTAAATTTTCTTATGAGTCGTAATTATTGAAATTTGGATGAAGTGGTGCACAGATGTGATGAAATTAATATGTTTATTTGAGAATGATTTAATTGATATGTTCTTTATGCATTTGGACTTCATTTTAATTGATTGTGGTGGAATTTATTTGAAAATGAAATAATATTTATTATATATGATGTGTATGGAAATTAAGTAAAGTCATGCCAATTGGATGCAATGATTATATGATTTAATGTATAATGGTTGAGACAATTTGTGATATATTTAATGATATTTAATGTGAAAATTCTTTTTAAAATTCGTGGGGAAGTGAATGAGAAAATTTGAAATGGTATAGGACAGAATGCAAGAAATTATATGAAAGTAATGCACCTATATCCAAATTTATTCCATCATGTTATTTTTAATTATGTGAGGAATTTAGTGTGTTTTAATATGCCCAATTATATGGCATTATCATTGCAAAACGTGAGGAAAAAAGGGTAAAATGAAATGGTTCCAATATGTATGAATTTTATGACAATTTAATGGAATTATGCTGATTATGTGTTATTATTACATGATTTAAATTATGATTATTGGAGAAAATTTATGTGCATTTTTACGTTATAACTTATGGAAAATTTATGGTTAAAATGCATGAGGAAAAAAATAGAAATGGAGAAAAACCAAAAGACCACAAGAGTATGTTAAGAAAATGCTAAATTTGAAAAGCGGGCCCAATTTTTTACATAGATGATGGATGATTTAGTAATCCATGTTCAATGTAACTTGTAGATCTTAAAATTATCTTTTTAATGAATTAATAATCACATAATTTTGATATCGTATGAGGAAGTTATGATCAATGCACCAAAACTGCTCCACATGAATGAAAAATACCAAGAATTGTCACTTTATTTAAATTTTTAACATAGATGAGGGTCAATTTAAAAAAAGTGGTTAACATGAAAGTTGTATCCCTTTAAGTTATATTTCCAAAGCCTTAAGAATGTCATCATTTGGATGTCATATGCGAGATATATGGTCAATTTAGTATGAATGTCTTTGGCAATAGTGGGTTGCCGTTAGCGGGTCAATTAGCGGGCAGCGGGTTGGCCCAAATTATAACCTATTTAGCCTGAATTTCTCATCCCCCCCCCCCCTTCCTTCTTCCTCTAGTTCTCATGCCCCTATCCGTGAAAACCCATCACCTTAAACTCAATTTTTTGGTAATTTAAGCTAGTAAATCCTTAGATTTTGTTGGAAAACCATGAGTTTATGGATTGAAACTTTAATTCATGAAGATCTAGGGTTAAAAGTGAGTGAAAAATGACCACCATGGTTGGAAACCAAGGTAAATTTTGTTTTCTCCATCGAATTTGTATTTTCTTCTTGCTAGGGTTTGGAACCTAATTTGTGAACAGTAATTTTGGGTATTTTGGAAGACAATTTGATGCAAATTCATGGGGGGAATTAGTTAATACATGTCTTGTGATGATTTTGGCATGATTTGGCTTGTAAAATGTGGTTTTTTAGTAAGCCCTATTATGAACAGTAATCCTAGGGGTGAAATTGCAATGAATTCATGTAAATTGATGGGGTAAATTGTTAATTAGTTGATTTTAGTCTAGTTGGCATGATTTGGACTTGATAAGATTAGATTAATCATTGCTTATGGTTGTGAACAGTAACTTATGAATAGTAAATATGGGGATTTTTGTGTAAAAATGAGATTATACCTAGTTTAATTGGATTAAAGGCTTGATTAGCATGTATTTAAGATAAATTCAATGTTAATGTTACTATGGGTTCATTACATGTAATTGGGAGTGAAATCTTCTAAACTATATTATTGAGGAACTTGTAAATAAGTAATGCTTTTAAAGTGTTTGATGCAATGAATTAATGAGGAACCATATGGGATTGATTACTTTAACTATGATCCGTGGTTGACTATGAATAAGGTAATAACTTAGTGTATTAAAGGCATGATTAATAAATGATTACATAGGTAAATAGCCATGTGGATGATATTGAAGTGCAATCATGCACTTGAGAAATGTGTAGACTTATTGATGAATGGATCATGATATCTAAATATTGTATTTCATTATATTGAGGGGAATTAGTCATGTATGTATGTGTAAATGTTATATGTGAATTCTGTAGGACCAATTGAGCATAGATTTGGGAAGCTAAGCTTGAGAACACGAGGACTGTAAGTGGGCTCATCATGAGGTAAGTAGGTTATATCTGTGTATTTGCTTGATTGGATGAGGATAGTTGTTATCCCATGGCTTATGTATGATTTGTGTTTATGTGAATGTATGAAATAAAGAGATGGTAATTATCCCATGTTTGGCTTATGAATATGTGTGGATTTAATGGAGGTTAAAAATCTCCCATGTTTGGCTTATGAATATGTGTGGATTTAATGGGGGTCAAAAATCTCCCATGTTTTTACTTTCATGATGTTACTTTTGATTACATGGTATGTTTTAGATTGTGAATATCCCAAGATTTGCTATATGATAATGTGAATATGTGGGTGAATTGGGATTGGTGAAGATCCTAAGGTAAGTGAATTCATGTGATTGTGCTATCTCCTATATAATGTGGCTTGGTGGAATAGAACGGTATCCCCTAAATTTGTCTAAATGATATGGTGTGATTATATAATTGTATGTATGAATGAGGGATATGAAATGTTCCAAAGTTATTTTCTTGGTATGATGATATGGATGTGGAGGGATAGAGGATATCCCAAATTGATATATTCTCTCCATGTTCAGCTCCCCCTTTCTAATGTATGTAAACATACAAAAATGATGAAAACTTCTCATGAAATTCTCAAGAACTAACAAATGATAAGCTCAGATAATACTTTGTAAAAGTGAATAAAATTCACTTATCAAATACCGTCAAACTTATCACTTTGCTGTCCTCAAGCAAAGAAAATCAGAAGAATAGATTTTCAACACAACATCAAAATCAATACTAATCAAGTTCAACTTTCAGAGACCTCAAAAGATTTATCATGATTCAAAAGAAAACTTAAAAGTTATACATACTCTAAGTTCAATTCAAACATTATCTTGTGCACTCTTGATTCCTTGTGTATGTGCAAAGAGTTATAGTCATTCTCATCCGAATCATCTTGTATTCGAATGAATTTATGCAACCAAGTAAAGCATGTTCAATTTGGAACTTCACATGTTCATGTCTTTTATCATTTTCCACTCATCTTAGTTGACATGTCACCGAAAATCAATAGGTCTTGCTGAGTTTGTAACAAGGCTTTGAGTTTAACTAATAAGGAAAAGGGATACAGGTCTAGAAAGTAAGAGGCTATACATGGTCTGCACTTGATTATTCACTCTCCTTAACTTAGTCTGATTTTTTCCCTGGGCTGTATTACTACCACGCTCCCAAAGTTATCTTCTTTTACATTCATGGGAATGTGATCCCCCTATTAAGGGATGAATTCTTATTGATCCCTTTCTTTTTTGTTTGGGGCATTTTTCTTTCAGATACCCCCAAACTTATCTTCTTTTGCAACCATGTGAATAGAATATGTCTCTTGATAGGTCAATCATGTTTTTCTTTCATGCTGAATAGGTCTGGATTATGAGGCTAAAGAAATAAAATTGAATGGTGGTCTATTACATGCCTTTCATATTCATTAAAGCTCAAATTGATTAAAGAATGCCTAAATCATTTCCTCAATAATATGTTTGTTGACCACTTATGCAAGTACACAGATTGCACATGTAGAATAGGTATCTCTAAACTTTATTACATCATATGTTATTCAATTCAAGAGTCTATTCCTAATTCACCTCTCTCGAGTATAAATTAAGAATCTCAGATTTTGCACATGGTAGCTAAGCACATACATGCATTAAGCTTAGAAAAGAATAAACAATGAGGAAGAAGATAATTTAACTCAAAAATCAAATATCAACACAAGCTTCATTGCTAAGATCCATTTAATCCTAGATAATAGAAATTTAGATTATCATATTTGAATTAAAACCAAATAAGTAATTGATAAACATCATCATAATCCAATATTGAATATTGATTTAAAAACAAAAGATGAACTAGAAAGAAAACAGAATATTCAGGTTGCAACGGCTTTTTCCAATGATCTTCTTGCTCTAAACTCTTCTCCAACTCTCTGTCTATGCTCCACTCTCCTTCGATCTGAACTCTTGGGTCTCCTTAAATAACCCAAGCAGTTGGGTCTTAATAGAATTCCTCCATGAATTGCAATTTCTTTATGCACCAAAATTATCTTCTAAAAATAACACTATATTTTCTACCTTCCATAAATTGCAACAACTTCTAAAAATTTCAGCAATGTATGTAAAGCAAATTGCTTCAAAAATATCTCAGATGATTGCAATTGCTGATCATTGTGGGACTCCATTGCTAAAAATATATTGCTAATCATAGTTTGGATAGCAACATCTAATGCATGAAAGAACAACTAAATTTGTGTACTTTCAATTCTAAGCTTTGATATCAAACTTTGTTACTTGTTAGGCTAGTTTGGAGGCATGAAAATTGAGCAAAAATTTGAATTCTTATTTCAGAGTTCTCTGAAGTGAAATTTGGATAAAAAATCATTGCTTCATAGATTTTTGTTCTACTTCAGAGTTCTCTAAAGTGAACTTCAGAGGAAAAATCATTACCTTGGAGATTTTTGTTCTACTTTGGAGTTCTCTGAAGTGAACTTTGGAGAAAAAATCGTTACTTCAGAGATTTTTGTTTTGCTTTGGGGTTCTCTAAAGTGAACTTTGGAGAAAAAATTATTGCTTCAGAGATTTTTGTTCTGCTTTGAAATTTTTGAAGTGAACTTTCGAGAAAAAACGGTTGCTTCGAAGTTCTCTGAAATGACCTTCGGAGAAAAAATCTACTTATGAGTTTTTGATGTTCCAGATCAGTTTTAGTAGAATCATCATCACTTTCGCATATGAACTCCAAATTGAGTGATTTTTCTTACATTAGATAGATAATTTCAAGATCTAAAACTTTATGTTAATCACATTTCCTAATTCTTTGTGTATTTTGATTCATGGGCCTCAAAGTACCGGCTTTTGTATTAATGAACTTCGGAGTAAAAATTTTACTTTAGAGATTTCTTGAGAGAGTACCACTATTTTGATCAGAAATTTTTCCTACAAACTCATAATTGGTCCATTATTTTTTCATTGGATAGATAATTTTAGGGGCTACAACTTTTATGTTGATCGCTTTGTCTCAATCATCCATCTTTTATAATTTGTAACTCTTCAAATTAATGCCTTTTGTCAAATGAAGTAGCAGACGAATGTAAAGCTTTACAGACAGTTGCACTATTTTAGCTTTAAATTTCTCCTATAAATTGATAATCATATGATTTTTATTTTATTTGAAAGATAAGAATAAATGCTAAAACTTTCATGTTGAACAGATTTTCCAAATATGCCTCCATCAGTCCCAGAAATTGCTTTAAAGTAACATCTTTTGTAATCTTTAGTTTCATTTTACATACCAATAAGACAAACTTTGTTAAGTGTAATATCCACTGAAAAATATTAAAATAAGATCTTAAACATGTGAATTTAGATATAGAAAAATATGATATATTATGAGCTTATCAATGTCTCCTAATTTTCATTTCAAATGATGATTGAAATAAATTTTGAAGTTCAAAATAGAGACATGCATGCTTAATCACCTAAACATTTTAAATATTCATTTGATTCAACAAAAATGACTATGTGAATGAGTTTCTAAGGAATCTCGAGTAAACTAAGATAAATTAAGCACATAGACTATGTCATAATCTTTCCTTTTCTTAAAAGCCAATGTTATTTATTCTATTCATATCATCGGTCCCCTATATGTAAGCTTTATGAATAGCAAAGCAAACATAGCAAAACAAGTCAATAAACAAGCTCTAAATAGAAACCAGACTTCAAGTGAGAACATAGCAAAATAAGCACACAAAATAAAGAAAACAAGAAAACACCCCCAAACTTAGAAGCGACATTGTCCTCAATGTGAAGTATAGATAATAAAAATAAGGACTTCCCTGATGAACCTAGCTTTTAGAAACTTTTGGATTCATCATTTTCATCATTGTCACCTTGTTCATCTTCTTCTTCTGACTCCTCAAATTCATTGGATAAAGATGAAGTTGTTAATGTCAGAGGCTAAGGGAACACCACTGGAGTTGATCCCTAAAGCATGTTGCAGCTATTGAACATCATTGTGAGGGCATTAGTGAAGTTCGCCAAATACTCATGATTTTGCTGTTGTTTTAGAATTTTGTCAACTCTTCAAGAGATAGATGCTTGGGCTTTCTGCATTCCTTCCATTTGAGTGTGTAATATAGCAATTTCTGAGTTATAGTGAGAAGAAGACTTAGCTTGTCTTTGTTGTAAAGATCTTGGTGAGGCAAATGGCCTTGTTCCTTGACTTGCTCCTCCCTTTTTGTCAAAGATTTTGATCATGGCATGAGTGATTACTGGCAATGGGTGTTGGATCTCTTCTTTAGCACTAGTGGGGACACCCACTTGCAAACATAATTCATAAATTAGGGAAGGGTGTCGAAAACCACTAAACTTATGCCCTGCAATGGTTGCCATGATAGACCCTTCAATCACCTTCCCCACATCTATGGATAGGCCTATTTGAATTGCATATTTGAGCAATACTCTATTTCAATTAACATTTGAGACATGATATGATGGAAGCAGCTTTCCTAAAATGAAATAATGCCATGCTATACTTGTAGCTTTTAGCTATCCACATGGGAAGTTGAGTAATCGATCCTTTCTCCTTCGCCATTGAGTTCTAGGTATAGCAAGAAATTGAATGAATTGCTCATAGTCAAGACCACATTCCACCAAGGCAAAATAATCATTATGGTCAATATCCGAAAACTCGTACACCTTGTTGATAAATGTTCAGTCGAATGGAACCAACTTCCCCCTCACAAGCACTTCAAATTTTTGAGTCTTTAAATTCTGTTATGCTTGGGCATTGGCATAGAACGCTCTAATCACAGGCACCAATGCTGCACCAAGCTATGCAGAGAATGTTTCCCAATCTCTTTGTTCAATAATATCATGAATATTCCCAAGGGGATTTTCAAATCCTCTTTCTTCAATGCATCTCTTCTCCATTATGGATTTTTGAATGCTGGCCTCTCCATCTTCATTCACAAAATTCTGTTTGATTGGAGGGTTGGGATCTTTACTTCTTTTTCTTTTTGCAGGGCCTATAGCAATAGATTTTGTTCCTTTTGGAGGCATGATGAAAATGTATCTTCAATATCTTCAAGCAATGCACCCACTGTAACTGACCACCCTCATTGTGTGTTGTATCAAGTCACCTTGATAAAGCACAATGACCTAAAAATTCTCCATTGGCTGCTTATGATGCCTCAATGAGGATTGCAGCTTATAGATGCAATTGTACTCAACTTAAGACTATCAACAAACACCTAGAAGTTTGGATGAAATTTCACTCGACCTGCAATTCATTTTCCCCCTTTAACATTTCCACAAATAACTCATATGCATATTCTATGTCTTCTAATCTTCACAGATTCCCCTAAAATTTGTAAGGCCCTCATACAAAATACCAATAGTGATCAATCATGTATGCAAACACCACCAAAAAATTTGTGCACACTTAATTAGTAGAACCACATTTTCCATTTAGGTGTTTCATCAAACACCTAATGTGCACCTCCTACTTCATCTTCCCCACACAAATATTTTGCCCCAAATTAATGATTCCCACTCCCAATCATCCTAGGAAGATGAAGAAGGCAACAAATCTTTCAAAGATGTGATGGTGCACTTGATTTCACAATGCTCACTCTTTCCTAACTTCAAAATAGATTAGTGAAGATGTGGGAGGAAGATGTATTGAGTAGAGATGGGAATTGGATGCTTGGAGAGTAGATTGTAGAGGGAGAAGGATTTGAGGATGTGGCTATGGGTTAGAGAGAGAGAGATGGGTTGTTGAAGGGATGTGTTGGAGAGGAGGTTTTCATGCTTGAAATGAAATGGGATGAAGGATGAGTGAAATGGATTTTGGTAAACTTTGAAATGGGCAGCATGTTTAGCAATCGGGTGTAAATGAGTTGTGCCGTGGCTCAAAAAACTCGGTAATGTATTGCCTCATTTGGGAAATATGGTTACATGGAGTTGTGCTATGGCTCAAAAAATCAAAGCCACGGCTTTGAAATGCATTGCCTCCATGGTGACTCTTCTATTTGCATGGAACTGCGGCTCTACAACCTACTGCAAATTTATTTTTTTATATTATATATGTGTTTGTGTGTGTGTGAAGTAAGGAAATGTGCTTGGTGCTTGAACTGCAATTCTTCCATGAGAAACATTTTATGATTAGCTAGCTAGAATTGATATATAGATTAATACTAATGAAATAAGTAATATTGATTGAATGTAGTTTAATAAGAAAAGTTTAGAAAGTTGGGTTGCCTCCGAAGAAGCACTTAAATTATAGTCTTCGTCCATACTCTTTATCTTTAGGGTCATTTGAACATGACAATTATTTTGAGGTGATCAACACCACACTCAAAGTAAGGCTTCAATCAATGTCCATTGACTTTGAAAGTCCCTTTTTCTTCATGATGAAGCTCCACAGCACCACATGGAAAAACTTTTGTCATAGTGAATGAGCTTGACCACTTTGATATGAGTTTTCTAGGGAACAATTGAAGCCTGGAATTGAAAAATAATACTTTTTGGCCTAGAAAAAATTCTTCTCTCTGGATGTGCTTGACATGCCATGCTTTTGTCTGCTCCTTGTATATTTTGGCATTTTCATAGGACTCATTGCGCAATTCATCTAGTTCATTGACTTGCAACAAACATTTTTCCTTGGCTACCTCCATGCTCATGTTTAATTGCTTCATAGCCCACTAGGCTCGATGTTCTCGCTCCACCGAGAGATGACATGCCTTGCCATTGACCAACCTATAAGGCGACATGCTTATAGGTGTCTTTAACTCAGTCCCATATACCCACAAAGCATCATCTAACTTCTTAGCCTAATCCTTGTGAGGCATCTATACTGTTTTCTCAAGAATTCTCTTCACCTCTCTATTAGAGATCTCTACTTGCCCATTTGTTTGAGGATGATATGCCAGTGCTATTTTGTGTTTAACTCCATATTTTGATAAGAGAGATTCAAATTATCTATTGCAAAAGTGGCTTCCTTCATCACTCACGATAGCTCTTGGAGTTAAAAACCTTATGAAGATGTACTTATGCACAAAATTCAACACTACCTTTCTATCATTAGTCTGAGTAGCCACTACCTTCACCCATTTTGAAACATAATCTACTATAAGAAGAATGTATTTATTATTGTATGAGGAAGGAAATGGACATGTGAAGTCAATGCCCAACACATCAAAAAGTTCAACCTCTAAAATATTTTTCAGAGACATTTCATTCTTTTTCAAAATATTTCCAATTATTCGGCATCAATCACATGCGGCAACAAAAGCATGGGCATCCTTAAATAATGTAGGCCAATAGAAACTCAACTGTAGAACTTTTGCAGCTGTGCAATTCCCTTCTAAATACCCCCACAGTCTAGCGTATGGCAGTGCTTGAGAATGTCCTCCATTTCTTCCACTGACACACAACGTCTTATTATCTAACCAACATAGTGCTTATTGAGAATTGGATCTTCCTAATAATAGTGTTTTACATTTGACAAGAACTTCTTCTTTTGGTTGGGGGACAAATCAGATGGTATGATGTTTCCTACCAAAAAATTCACAAAGTCTGCATACCATGACATGGATTTTGTTCAAGTGGTAGCACATAGTTGTTCATCTAGGAATTGATCATCAATTAGGGGTTTTTGCAATTCTTCATCTTCTTTCAATTCCAATGTTGAGAGATGATCTGTAATAAGATTTTTTGATCCTTTCTTGTCTCTCATCTTTAGGTCAAGTTCTTCTAGTAGAAGCACCCATCGAATGAGTTTGGCTTTGCATCCTTCTTAGCGATAGGGTATTTGATTGCAGAATGATTTGTGAATATAATCACCTTATTGCCAATAAGATATGATTTGGTCTTATCAAATGCAAAGACAATTGCAAGCAACTCTTTCTCTATTGTGGGATAGTTGAGCTGAGCATCATCAAAAGTCCTACTAGCATAATAAATGGTATGGAATACCTTGTTCCTTTGCTATCCTAAGACTGCTCTTACAGCATAGTCACTTGCATCACACATCAACTCAAAAGGTTTATCTCATTCCGGTGCAACAACAATAGGAGCTGAGATAAGCTTTTCCTTAAGAGCATTAAATGCCTTCATACACTCTTCATTGAAACAGAAGGATGTACCTTGCATGAGTAAATTGGAGAGTGGCTTTGAGATTTTTGAGTAGTATTTAATGAACCTTCTATAAAATCCTGTGTGCGCAAGGAAACTCTGAATTCCCTTGACAAAGGTTGGTGGTGGGAGTTTTTCTATTGTCTCCACCTTGGCTCTGTCAACTTCAATTCCCATACATGAAATCCGATATCCCAAACTAATGCCTTTCTTAACCATAAAGTGGCATTTTTCCCAGTTTAGCACTAAATTTGTTTTCTCACATCTCTTTAAAACTAACTCTAAGTTTTGAAGATAATGATCAAAAGATTTTCCAAACATGGAGAAATCATCCATGAAGACTCCAATGATTTTCTCTACCATGTCAGAAAAAGAGCCATCATACACCTTTGGACCAAAAGAGTCCAACCAATGTACAACTTTTGCAATATCTTCCTCATCAAGAGTTGAAGGAGTTGGGTGAGTTAAGCTAGTTTTGAACTGATCTTTTGAACTTCCCAAGTGTTAAGATATTAAGGTATCCAATGAGTTTATCCATAAGTAGTTATCACTTGCTACCAGATATTTGATTACACCGAATACCTTAAATATTACTTCATCATCCTACACCCGAAGCTTTAGTTCACCCTTTTGCACATCAATCAACGCTCTCCCAGTAGCTAAGAATGGCCTCCCTAATATAATAGGAACATCTTTATCTTCTTCCATATCTAGCACCATGAAGTATGCAGGAAATATAAACTTGTCTGTCATAACAAGTACATCTTCAATAATGCCTCTTGGGTGCTTGACAAATCTGTCTGCCAACTGAAGAGAGATAGTTGTAAGTCTTGCTTTGCCTGGCCCCAATTTTTTGAAGATAGAAAAGGGCATGAGATTAATTCTAGCTCTAAGATCGCATAATTCCTTTTCAAAAATTGAATTCCTAATGACACATGGTATAATGAAGCTTCCTGGATCTTTGAGCTTTGGAGGCAGCTTCCTCTAGATAATGGCATTGCATTCTTCAATGAGAGCAACCATCTCATACTCTTCTAGGGTTCTCTTATTTGAAAGGATGTCTTTCATGAACTTTACATAACTTAGCATTTGGGCAAGAGCATCGGCAAATGGAATATTAATGTAAAGCTTCTTAAACACTTTCGAAAATTTTGCAAACTACATATCTAGTTTACTCTTCTTTAGTTACTGAGGGAATGGTATCAAAACTATGGGATCTTGAGGAAGCAAAGGTTATGGTTTAGGCAATACTTCCACTTGCTCTTGGCTTTATGTCTTGTCTTTTTCATTGCTCACTGAAGATTCTAGTTTTTTTTCCACTTCTTAAAGTGATTGCTTTGCATTGTTCTCTTGGTTAACTTTAGTTTTGCTCAACAAGTTTCCTTCTTGGCGATTGCTGAACATGTTGGCCATTTGAGACATTTGACTTCAAGGGTTCGAATCTATGTAGATTGATTTTGCAAAATGGTCCTTGTCTCATCCATGAAATTATCTATCTGGGCCATGAATTTGTTTATGGTATTGGCCAAATGATCTAAAGTAGTTTCCAAATCTATCACCTTTTCCTATTTTTGCTACCGAATTCTCTATTGTTGAAATCCCTGTTGAGAAAATCTTGGCTCAAGTTGCCCCATATTTTACTGATTTCTCCAAGAAAAGTTTGGATGCTTTCTCTATTCTAAATTATATGTGTTGGAATAAGGATTGTTTTGTTATTGCTGCCTATTAAAGTTTCCAACAAACTATACTTGTTCTTATTGAGGTTGCATGAATGATTGCAAGTTTGACATTCTTCACTTGGATGATTGCCTTGACAGAAATCACAGAAAGTTTGTGGAGTCTGAATAGCATTTACTCCCAGTTTCTGTGTGAGAGCATTCATAGTAGTGGCTTGAGCAGCGAGTAGTGATACCAGAAAGAGCATCGACTTCATATACTCCAACTAGTTTCTTTGCCATTGCTTTCTCACTTGTCCATTGGAAATGATTTGTGGCCATTGCCTAAGGTCATTATTTTTGATCGTGAATTAGTGTTTACATCTAAGTTCTGGACAGCTCTGCATGAGGCTATGGGTACACGTCTGGATTTCAGCAGTACATATCACCCTCACACTAATGGACAAACTAAGAGGATGAACCCGTAGATAGAGGACATGTTGAGAGCTTGCGTCCTCAAATGGGGCAAAGCCTAGAGCCAATATCTTACTTTGGTGGAGTTTGCCTACAATAATAGCTATCACTCCAGCATTAGCATGGTTCCTTTTGAGGCATTATATGGGTGTAAGTGCCAATTACCCTTATACTGGTTAGAACTGGGGCAGATTGGTATTGTAGGGCCATAGATAATTGCAGATACAATTGAAAAAGTAGCCCAAATCAAGGAGAAGATCCGAGTTACCCAATCTTGCCAGAAGAGTTATCCAGATACACATCAACGGGACCTAGAGTTTCAAGTGAGAGATCAGGTCTTTCTTAAATCATCACCTATGAGAGGTGTGGAGCAATTTGGCACCAAGGGCAAGCTAAGCCCTAGATATGTTAGGCCATATGAGATATTGGAACGGATTGGTAAGGTGGCTTATCATATTGCATTCCCACCTTCATTGAGCGGAATTCGCGATGTGTTTCATGTGTCATCATTATAGAGATATGAACCAAATCCTTCTCATGTTTTGGCACCTAAAGAGGTACAATTAAGTGAGAATCTGTAGTATGTTGAACAGCCAGTCTGTCTCCTAGACAAAAGAGAAAAATAGTTGAGGAATAAAGTCAATCCCCTAGTTAAAATGCAATAGAGTTGTCGCTCGGAAGAGGAGGCTACATGGGAGCTTGAGGATATGATGCGGTCAAAATATCCTCATTTATTCATCTAAGTTTTGAAGACAAAACTCTTTATAAGGAGGGTGGAATATAAGGCCTTGAAATTTTCAAAAATGTAAAATTTTGCTACTGTAAATTTTTGGTGGTTTGACCTGCTGTATGATTAAATTTATGAGAAAATTATTATAAAAAATATATAAAACTAAGTGGATTATTAATATAAATATGAGGATGAAGTTGGGAATACATTAAAGTGTGCTAAATAAATGATTTGATTGGAAAAGTAAATGAATTTAAAGCGGTGGGATGCCGAAGGTGTAAATTTAGAAAAATATTAAATTTTATTATAACAAATAGCAAAAATAGATGAAAAATAGATATTAATGTGAGTATGATGAGGACATATATTAATCAATGATTTATAGGTGAAGAAAAATAAAAAATTGCATGTGAAAAGCTGAAAAATCAAGTTGCCAAAAATTTTTGGCAAATTTTAGTTAAAATTAAATTTAATTAAGAAATAAGTAATAAAATTATGCAAAGATTATATTTAATGGATATGTGAATTATTAATTGAATATTTACATGTGCCAAACATGAGGACTAGATAGGATTTTGAAAATCAAAGATAAGTGTATGTGTATAGAATTAAGTGGAGCATGGACTATAAAAATAATCAATATAAATGCTATCCCCATCTTATCCCAACGTGCAAGAACTTTCTCATTCCACTTCAACGTTGGTTTCTTTCGCCCCATCATCCCAACTTGCAAATTAAGTGAATTTTGCTTCAAAGTATCACTAGTAAATTTTGATTCAAGTGACTAGTGAATCTAGTTCCCGATTTCTTATGGATTAAATGAGTGGTAGCCCCTCAAATTTGAAGATTGGTTGCTGATTAGTGGGGCGCACTATAGGAGCTTGAAGATTAAGGTAAGTGTTTAATCTACTTTACATTTAGTGATGTTTAGGAAGAAAAGTTATGCAAAATCATGTGAAAAAATTGATGAAAAATCAAACCCTAAATCACTAAGGTTGTTGGAAATTTTAAAAGGGGATATGGGGATGTAACTAGAGCATTTGATACATGATTAATGACTGATTAAAATCAGCCAGGGATTCGCAATTAAGTGTATAGCTAGTTCCACACTAATGTTTTTGTTTTATGAAATTTAATGCAAATTTTCCCACTAAGTAGGCTATAAATTTGGAAAGAGATTAAAGCATTATTAAGGGTGTAAATTGGAGTGTAAGGGATGTGCAAATTGCTCAATTAATTAAGGTAAGCAGGTAGTTGTTTTAAGTTATTTTAAGTTCAATTTGATTTCTTTGAATGATTACAATTTGGGCACTTATAATATAAAATTTTTGTATATGAGTTACATGATTTTAAACATGCATTATCTGCCCCATGCAACCATAATTAATGTATTGTATTAGCATGAATTAAATTACATTGGAAACAATAGAATTTAGATGAACAATGCACTAATAGAATACCTTACGAAGTACCCCTCTTGAGGTTGATTAAAGCCCAATTTAGTGATGTGAGTTTGAAAAACTATAAATATGATGTTAAAATAGATATAAATAAATACTATAATATCAAATTTCATGAAAAAATTTCATAGTTTGACCCCTCAAAAAAATATGAACGTTAAATACCGTGAAAATGAGATGTTGTTAGTATCCCACCCTTTTAAAATTTTGCTTTATTTGTAATCTTATCATTTTGAATTAATTTAAGCTGAAATTTTTACAATAATTCTATTATATTATTTGAAATTGATGTAAAAATTTTGAGAGATAAAAAAGATGTATAATTCGTCTAACATTCTTTGATAATAGTTTCATATTTTAATTTTAAATTAATCAATTTACATTATTTTGACCTAAAATTTGGATCAAATATTTTTCATATTATTTAGAATCTAGAAAACTATTTTTAGGTTCATTGGATATTTATAAACTAGTAAATAAATATTTTATTTTAGAAATTATGTCTATGTATTCTATGCCCCTAGAAGTGCTAATAAATTTTGATTTTGGCGCCTGATTGGCACAGAGCCTAATGTGGCTCATATATGTATTCTATGATGGCCATGGGCCCAACATGTGTCCGCCATGAGATGAGAAGTGGCCTGGTTAGCCAGTGGGCAGTTGTGTGGGTGGCCGGCACGGTCGAGCATTGCTATAAGCCTTGATAGCCTGATTGCTATGATTGGCCTCAGTAGCTTATGTAGGTGTGTTTATGGAGAACTGGTAATCTTGTGAGGCAATGAGGGTAGAGTGCTACTGGATATAGCAGTATGGTTGTGTTGACCTGGCAGGCTTCTAGCCGGGAGTACCAGGATGGACCTAATGCACTACAGAGTGAAAGAGTAACATTCTGGTTTGTGTGCCTCTTGGGGAGGAGTGCGTGAATGGTTGCAGAGTGTGTGGATCATTAAGGAGTGTGTGGATGGTTAAGGAGTGTGTGGATGATTGTGGAGAGTATGGATTATGGTGGAGTCATGTACTGGTGTAGGAGGTAGTCTTGGATTGGCAGATAAAAAGGGCACTATGACGTGTCGGTATTCAAGCCGGTATCGACCAGTTAATTATGTATACAATATCATTATGAGTATGTGTATGAAATAATTAATGAGATGTTAACATTAAAATCTAAATGAACTTAGCCATTAACTGATTATGACATCCTGTATATGGCATGACATGTTTTGCTTAGTTTCATTATTGTTTACTGCTCTATTTACCATTATTTATTATACTATTTATAGTCATGTTTTTCCACATTCTTACTGAGTTTTGCCCAAACTCACCCTTTTATTTAAATTTTTAGCTGACAGGTCATAGGATGGAGCCCAACAAGGTGTTGGGTCACATGACAAGGCTAGGCCATGACGCTAGTAGATGCTTTACTTCTTTTTAGGATGTATTTTTAGGATGTATGATAATGTATATTATTGGATAGATTTTTGATGTGTATTAGACATGTATCATTACTTAGTTTTACTACATGTCAATTTATGGTGTGGGTGTATATGATTTGACAGCTAGGGTATAGTGTATCTCGATCTTGGTTTATGGGTGTTGTGGTGATGTGTGTTTTGGAGGCAACAATTATATAATTTGTGTAGAAAATAATAAGGCCTAGAGGCATCCATATTATATTTGCATATTTGAGGGTATTTGTTATATAATTATTATGGTTTAGCATGTTTTATATAGGATAACAATGGTAAATCAGGGGCGACTCTACCGGAATTTCCTCTGAATTTACCACTAGTAATGCTCCTAGGAGGAGGGATGTTACAACATAATGAAACTAAATAATCATTATTCGGCTACATTGTTCCCCTAAATTAAGGTGCTTAGCTCATAATGAAATTAAAGACAACTATACACATTGTATTAATATGTTTAAGAAAGGAAAATGACTGAAAAAGAATAAAGAAAGATCAATGGATAAACTTCTTCATGTAGTATTCTCTACTTCTTTGTTTTCTTCTCAACTCCACTTCTCTTGCAAGAATATATCTCTTCCATTATGTGCAGTTGCCTCCCTTTCTTGTTTTCGAACCTCTAACTTACCTGAAAAAGTCCCCAAAGAGGTGCAAAATTTTGTTTTTATATCATTTCCATTAAGGTTTAGCCTCATTGTGCAAGTCAAGTAAGATCTTGAAAATCCGAAAAGCTGTCTCCAGCATGGAGCTGCAGCTCAGTGTTTTGCTACCTTTGCTAAACTTAGTATCCTAGACTAGCACTGTAGCTCAGCTTTCTATTGCACCCTACAATGTCAATGTGCCTTGAATTGGAGTTGCAGACTAGCTTTTCTGAGTAGCTAAACCATATGCTGTTGGCCATGTTTTCAGCCTATTTCCTCCATCTTCTCTCCATGTTTATCTCCTCCTTTCTAATGTCCTATAAACATACAAAATCATGTAAACTTTTCACGAAATTCTCAAGAATTAACAAATAATAGGCTCAGATAATACCTTGTATAAGTGAATAAAATTCACTTATTAGAGCTCTAGCACAAGTGGTTTTTGGTTTTCATGTGGCTTTTGGTTTGAGTGAGGAGGTTGGTTTTTGAGAAGTTGGCTTGATTTTTAGTGGAGGCTGAGGTTGGAAAGTAGGTTCTTGATCTTGCTCTAGTTTAGGGAACTTGTTCTGAACCCAGATGGAGTGGGAAATTTTAGAAGTGAGAAGTTCAGGGAAGGGAGGAGGAAGTTTGTCTGCAATGGCTTGAGGATTAGCCTGCTTGAAGGAAGTGAATTCTTCCTCAATAAGGTGAATGAAGTGGTGGGGCCCTCAGTGGGAAGGGACATTAGTCCTAGGAGGAATGAAAGGAGGGATTAATTGAAGTAGGTGTTGGGAATACTCATCTAGAAATATTTCTAGGTGAGGGAGTGGCTGTTGGAAGTGAGAGGAAGATCAAGTAGAAGTTGAATTCTAGATAGAGTTTGAGGATCATAAAGTTATGGGAAGGGTAACTTTTGTGGAGAAATAAGAAGGTTATGGGAAAGAAAGAGGCTAGATATGGCTGTGTTGATCTCTGACCTAGCTTGGAATTCAAAATATGTCATTTTGATAGGATGATATATTCGGATAATAAGATTAGGATTATCTTCTTTTTCCTTTGGAGGAGGAGGAGGGTTGGTGTGGTAGGGGAGTGGGGATGAATTTAGTTGGTATATCTTGTCAATGCTAAGAGTCAGACTAGTCCAGGTATTCTACTAGACTAGCAAGAATGAAATGCTATTTGGAGGAGAGGTCTATTATTAATTATGGCAAGGTTTTGGTTTAGTTGTTGAGTTTGGGTAGGGAGGTGGGTAGTAAATGAGGAGATGATGTGGCTTAATAGATTTGGCTCTCTAAATTGATGATATATGTGGGAGGATTTGAGGGTTGGTTGGTTCGAGAAGGAGAGTGAGTTTTTGTGTTAGATTGGGAAGGTGAGTGTGTGGAAGAGGGATGAGTTGATCTAATAGGATATGGAATTTTTTGAAGATTGAAAGAGAAATATTGGGTTGAGGAATGGGTTATTGAGGTTGGGCTTTTGTAGACTCAATAGGGAGATCAATGTATCTACTTTGTGATGCACTAATTCCTCAATTTTGTCTACCCTAAAGTGGAGGGCTGATACACTAGTTTCTAAGTTTTCTAACCTAGTGTAGATAGGTTCTAAAATGCTTTGGAGAGGGTTTTGGAATTGTTGTAGGTTGAGGGAGGTTGATTAGATAGAGGTAGGTTGTTTGGATTTGGAATGAAAGGGAACCTCAAAATATCTGAAGCCAACTTCATATGGTCTGAAGAGTATTGTAGAAATGAAGTTCAAATCTAGCTGAAGTTTAGAGGTTCTAAAGCAAGCTTTAGAAGCTCTAAAGTTAGTATGCAGCAATGGTAACTGACAGGCACCCAACCTTCAACGGCTCTAAAGTTTAACTTTAGAGGATCTAAAGCACGTTTACAAGGTAGTTTGTATGGATTGTTAAAAATGAAATTTATAACCGTTAGAAAGTTGCCAAAAATAATAATTAACAGCTAAATGGATTCAGAGATTATAATAGAAGTTCTAATGAAGAAGAAAAAGTCTCTTAAGTGGATTAAATATGAATCAATCTTAAGAACTCAAGACTCCAGAAGGTGCAATCGCTCTAACGCTTTGTCGAGTTCAGAGTGTTCAAAGTTGCATCCTTTACACTTCAGAGGAGAATGAAAGGCATAGTGAGATTTATTGTTTTTCTTTATTAGAGCTTAAATATGTGTACATTTGGGCCTAGTTAGAAGTAGTTTTTTGTACACTTATATCTGCTGTATTGAGTTATTGGTAAGCTCTGGAAACTAGTATGTATGAGTTTCTGGTGAGCTCAGAGGAAAACCTGTGTGTATGAGTTGTTGGTGAGCTCAGAGGAAAACTAAAACTATAGAGTTACTAATGAGCTCATGAAAACTAGATTATGTATGAGTTCTTGATTAGCTATGGAAACCAAGGGAGTTGTGATTCCACACATTGATAGTGGAACCCAAGTTTGGAAAAACTCTAGAAAGTGGAATAGGTGCCAAAGGGGGCCTGAACCACTATAATCGTTGTGTTCTTATTGTTGTGTTTTCTTATGTGCTTCCATTGTCATTTGTTTTCTACACTTGCACACCCCATCTATTTTTCCCCATCTAACTTGGATTCCTACTTTTCCATACACCCTACATTTTGGGGCCAACACTAAGTACATATGGTCACTTATGATTGCTACCAAGTCTATCTTCTTTCTGTTCTTCAAGGCACAAAGAATCTTGACATCCTTCTCAGATATTTAATCTAAACTTCCAATTTTGGGATAAATGTTATTGAATACTAAGTTGTGGGATATTTTCAAATCTAAGATCAAATGGCTTGCAGGGAGATAATTTCTTTTTCTTCAATCTCTACTTCAACTAGGTCAAAAATGTCAGTGACTTAGATTTAGGCCATTCTATTTCATTTTGTTGACTTCGGACAAACTAAGTATCCTTTTGATGTTCTCTAATGAAAAGTCAATCTTTATTTTTCTTATCCATGATTTTTTAGTGTTGGTGTTGTAATTGCTGACAATCAATTTTACCAATCTTGAGTAACTTTGTTCATTGATGTTGATAAAGTGATCCCATCCTTGAAATCTTACCCAATTTGTCACTTCTAAGTTCAAACCACTTTCTCTAAAAGTATTGAAGTCAAACTCTCTTCCTCTTATAACTCTTTTGTTTTCATATGAGTTTTGAAATCTTTCTAGTGTAGCAATATTGTTGTTGAAAATTTCCTTTAGTAGATAATCTTCGAGTTTTCTCAGTTTCCCTCTCTTGGTCTGAATCTCTTCCTCTATGATTTCCCTTTTTCTTCTTATGCTTCTTCTGGACTTTGTTGATGCAGAGCCTATTGATTTTCTTACTTCCTTAATTCTTGCCATTTACAGCAGTTTGGCTTAGGGTCTTGGGACAAGAAGGGTTTTGGAAGAATTTGGAAGAGTGAAAGGATTTCTCAAAATGGGAATGGAATAGTATCGATTCAAAAGTGTATAAGGTAATTTAAAATAAGTGGGAATGCGAATCATTTTGTCCAAAATAGAGTTTTGAAGCTTGAAGATAAGAGTTTCATATCCTCTAAAAGGGGTTTTGTCTACTTAAGAATGGTTTTGGAGTTTCAGAGCTTTTAAAATTATAACTTTAAAGGTTCTAAAGGCACTGAAAGGCTTCAGAGATAGGAAGTTATGCTTCGGATTTTCTAAAATGGAGTTCAGCCTGATCTTCAGAGGTTTTGAAGTAAAGTTTTAGAACTTCTGAAGGTGTCTAATATTTCCAGAATTTGAAATTTTATGCAAGAGGACATGGAACAACATCTGAAGCTCTTTTAGAGTTTTTGAAAAAACCTCTAAAATTAACTAATTTGATAGAAAATTTAAGTAAAACATATAATATAATATTGAGATCATTTAAATCATTGAAAGCATAACTAATAGCATAATATAATATGATAATGACATGCATTCTCATAATAAATAATTCATGCACATGGGTCTAACATGTTACTAATATTGTATATGATTTTGATGACAACAAAATTTGTCTTAGACTTAATTTATGTTAATGATGCTTCTAATTTAAAAAAGCTTAGAATAGAGATAGCTATGCTTGGATTATGTGTTCTTCAGTGAGTTATCTTCTGTGCAAGCATATTAGAAATCTTAGAAATAAAGAAATTATCATGATCCATACTGCATTCATCTTTGTTTATCATATTGTATTGTGTTGGATCATTTATATGTTTTTTCATTAAAGATGAATATATATATATGCTTCATGGAGTTATCATTTTTATGAAAGAAAGAAATTGTGATTGAATGAGTTTTTATATTGAAGAATATAATATGTGATTAGCAACTTATACATATCCCAGTGGATAATCATAGTTTGATAAGTATGCCCCAAAGTGATATTTATTTAATGCAAAAGAATATTTGCTGAATGAGTTTATCTTTAATTCAAAACATGATTCAAATTTTTATCCATGTTCCATAACTTATGCTGATTATATGAGGATAAATATATTTTGATTTACAATAAAAAGTATCAAGTTTGCAAAGTTGCAAGTGCAAAAATTTTTAAGTGCAGGACTGCAACCGCATATCGCAGCCGCCTACGCACATTATTAGTATTATATATGATTTTGATGATAACAAAACTTATATTAAGATAAAAAAAATATGTGTGCTTAAATCCTTAACAATCACAAGCATAATTAAGATTTGATAAACTTTAATTGATATGAATACATAATCACGAATGTTTAATTATGCAAGCATACATCTGTTTTTTGTGGTGTGCTTAATCTTAAATTAATTATTCATTAATGTGTTAATTTGTTGAATTATACTTAGCACCATATCCACTTAAGCTTTCACATTATGTACTAAAATAGAGATGTATATTATCCTTACTCTACAATATGTTAAAATCACATGAGGATAAAATATATCCTGATAATGTATCTGAAAGCTAAAAACATAGCAAGTGCAAAAAACTTCTAAGTGCAGAATCACAATTGTCTGCAGCCAACTACTGCAACTGTCTACTATGTTCCAAAGGGATTAAACTACTAAAGGTCATGGAAGAATAATAAAGAAGAAGCTTTGAAGACAAGCAATAAGAGAGGTTGCAATGTCTGAGAGAACTTCTGCAGACAAATGTGGTGGAAGAAGACAAGGCTTCAAAGATGAGCTACAAGAGGGTTGCTTTGTTTGTTAAACTCAAAGAGAAACTTCCACAGAAAAATGCAAGATAGAAGCAATTGAAGATAAAGCCATAGTCAGGGAGCATAAAGTTGTTCAAGAAATTTGAACTATTTATACCGACCAAACAAAGTTTGTCTGAGATAAAGTAAGAAGTAATCCCATCAAGCACTCATATAAATGCAGTAAGAAAGAATAGCCACCCAGACAATCATGCACAAAGGGAAGAAAACTTTGTCTAACTAACAAAGTTAGAAGAATAGATTCATCTGAGGATAAAAAGGTAAGATGAATAGACAAAGGAGTGCAACTTTGACTGAGCCAAGACAAACAAATCAAGAATGAAGAAAGAAAAAAGTTGCAAAGAATAACTTCATCTGCTACTCAAAGAATGCAGAATAAATGAGGAAATTAACTCTACATATGGGATTAAATTCATCTATTACTTACTATAGACAAAGTCACAGACAAAGTGGAAGATGAAGTAGAAGCTACACAATGAGGATAAACGAAGTTATATAGACAAAGTAGCTACTTGGACAAATGAACTTCAACAGACAAAGGCACATTCATCTGCAACTTACTATAGACATACCTATAGATGAAGTGCAAAGTAATTCATCCAAGATAAAGCAGAGTTCGTCTATAACTTACATTAGATAAATAGTATACTTTGTCTATTTGAGCAAGGAAAGCAGAATTTGTCTGTCAGCTTCAACAGACAAATGTAGAATAAAATAAGGATATTACGCTTCATCTATTCAGGTAGACAAAGGAGAGTTTATCTATCAACTAGTTCGACTTTGTTTATAGCGTTAGAGTTCGTCTGTCATTTACAACAGACAAATTCTACTCACGAAGGATCGATTGACAGACAAACTAATGGAAGAATTTGTCTGTAACTTGACAAAAGCAGACAGAGAGAGACTGTGACTTATCAGAGAAAAATTAATTTATGTGACTTATATCTAAATGGCATTTACATCCATGCTTTCATTTTGAAGACTCATTTCAGTCACCATTTCCAGCAATAAGCAGCACTGCAAGTTTTCAAGCTATGTCAAGTCAAAATATAAATGAAATTTCAACAACAGCTTATCTTCCTTTCTGTAAAAGAACAGCGATGCAGCAACTCGAGACAGATAAAAAAGGCATGGAGTCCAGTGGTAGAAATCTCAATAGTCTTATCCATTCATTGTTACTCTCATTTCTGCATTCAACAAAACCCATCTTCTCCAATGGTCAAAATTATGAAGAAGCTATTTAAGGAGAAAAAGTGGAATGATTCAAAGTGGTGAAGGAAAACATTTCAAATAAGCTTAACCTTATTCAAATCCTTCCACCCATGGCTAAGAGCTTAAACCATTATCTATCTTTTATCATCTTAAACTGTATATCCTTAAGGCCATTAAGTTTACATTATGGGAAGCTCTTTTTATTATATAGAGCTATAAAGAGATCAAATCTTCTCTTATGCTTGAGTGAAATACTATGTAAAAGTGTGTAAGTTTTCTAGTAAACTTGAAACTAGAGAGCTGTTGGTGAGCTCTGGAAAACCAACAAGTTTGTTGGTGATCTTTAAAATTAGTAAGTTTTCTAATGAGCTTATGAAAACCAGAAGAATGCTGGGAGCACTATGTTTATGCCCCTTGGAGATGGAATCCAAAAGAGTGTTGGGAACACTATTTATAACCCCTAGAGCTAGAATCTAGAATAGTGCTGGGAGTACTTTTGTATTTCCATTATATGGTATATAGTGGGGCCCCAGGCATAATGAGTGTGTGCTCTTGGAAGAGTGGATGCAGAGACGAGGTTCCCAAACTATTATAAAAATCTTATTGTTTATGTGTGTGATTATTTGCTTTAGTGTTCATGAACTTTACTATTTTATTATTTATCTTACAATTCACCACACACAATCGCAAAAAGAGAGAAATGTCTCAATAGGGGTTAAGCAATAAATTTTTAAATACCCAATTCATTCCTCCCCTCTTGGGTTAAGCCATACTATGGGTTTCTATACATATTGCCTACCAATTTCAGATAGAAGTCTCTGTTTGAAGACATCACCTGGCGTGTAGGCACTTAGCCTAGCTACCCGGGAATGGATAGCAAGGTTAGTTTGAGATTTTTGCAACCACTTGGCACAGCTGCTGATGAGAATGCAAAATGTCATATTTCATTCTCCTAATACTTCATCTTTTGCACCTATTTGATTCCTAAATATACT
>JAYJMB010054348.1:0-28143 GCA_036873735.1 Pouteria campechiana
AGCTTGGGAAAAGTTTGGTCAAATATAAAATTAATGTGCTAAAAAGAATAAGTGATAACTCACGCAACACAATTACACAGCTATTTTTATAGAGGTTTGGCCCATAACATAATACCTACTCCTCTCTCTTAGTCAGCCTTACTCACTGCAATCAGGTTCCACTAATCACTAGTTCGTTTTACAAGCTCACCGATAAACTTTACACACATTGGTTTCCAAGCTTACCAACAAACTTTTACACATTAGTTTTCAAGCTCACCAACAAACTCATACATGTTGGTTTTCAAAGCTCATCAGCAAACTTATACACGTTAATTTTCAAAGCTCACCAAAAAACTTATTGCTTTCAATTTAACCAACAAACTTATCCAAGATAAGCAAGCCCCTTGCTTGTTATCTTATACAAAGAACATTGTACAATAAAAAAGTCTCTTACATAGGCTAAATTATACAAATTTAAAGTGCAACAAAATAAATATTTTTCAATAAATACAAAGTATATAAGACTCCCTTAAGCTATTGTAAAGATTGAGCTTTGAATGCAGATTACATTTTTACAAGTGGAGTTGGAAGAAAAGCTTTAATTTTGAGTAAATGCTTCTTGTTTCACTTCTCTTACTTGTCTAACATTTCTTACTTTTCTATAACTTCTTGGAAAGGCATCTCATCACCCCTTTTATATTGAGATTCAAAATCTTTCTATTGGAAAAGATGACATTCATTAAAGGCAAGTTAATTGACATGATTTTATGCCCATTTAAAATGATCTCATAGGTTCTTTAGTCTGAAGGTATGTTTGTAGTAAGCAACTATGTCCAGAATTAACATTTTGGACTGACTTGAATAACTTAGCTTGTAATAGACTTATTTCAGCTAAGTCCAAAAGTGAATCTTTGATTCCAAATGTAAATTGATGAGTCCCGAGTTAAATTTTGGACTAGATTTGATGTGAATTGCTCTTGACTTCATGACTGAACTTTGGCTTAGTCCAGAAATGAGTTGCCAAAGTCCGCATTTAAATTTTGGACTGACCGACTCTAGCAATGATAGTGTCCATAGCTTGGTTTTGAATCTGCACTTGCTTCCATGTCTGGATTTGCTTTTGTAGTGTCTGAATTTGTTTCTTCAATTTTCATATTGGTTTTGTTATTTCCAACTTGCTTGAGTCTGAAACTTGGTTTCTTTCCTTTTTTTGAAGCCTTATTTCTGTTCGAGGTTGGGCATCTATTTGATTTGCTTTGGCAGTGATTTGAGACCTTTTATGAAGATCTTCCAAACACCAATCTTCAAAGTTTTAGTGTCATTCTTTCTCTTTTGAGGCTTGTCTATGATGCCTGCCATGTTCTTTGAGCATTTATGTTTTCTTTCTTATAAAGTTGTGGATCTTGTTCTTTGATATTGTCTTGTATGTGTTGTCCACTTTACTGAGTTATTTCACTAATTTATTATAGGTTACTACATACTTGGAAATAATAGTCAATAACTAAATTGTTCATTCATATGCTTTTTACTCATCATAAAAACTTCGTTGGCTAAATCATATTCATCATCAAAATCAATCTAGCTAAAAGCGGTTTGGTTTAACACCCTTCTCCATCTAAAGCACCTCTTAAGCTTCCCTTCATCTCCTCTGAAGCTTCTACTTCACTTAGAACTCTTCTTTTTCTAACTGGACAAACTCTGAAGCTTCCTCCTTCATCTGGAATTAGAGTCCACCCGTTTGAAACCTCCAGATGTCATTGTTGGACCTCTGAAGCATGGCTTCATACATGCTGAACTTGTTTTTGTTACCTTTGAAGCTTCTGAACCCCTAATTACTCATTTCTGCCACATGTCTGAAGTTCTTTTGAAACCAGAAATCTTAGCAGCATTTCATTAGCTTAACTCAAGTCTTAAATAAGTTTTGTTAATCATGAAAACCAAGCCCTTAGACTCAATAGGGTTCCCAAAGTAGTTGCAATGATTGTAAATGCAACATATGATTGATATGTTAGATTAGTGGCACCCAAGAAGCAATAGGTACTAAAATTTTTGCCATTAACCCACCTGGACCCATTCCCAAATAGGTACCAAAAATCAAAGCTTAATCTTATCTATGCAAGTGTGCTTGAGAGCCATAAAAAGCAGCACATGGTACATTGATAGTGGTTTGATGGTTCAAATTATAATACCTCATAAGTGCACGAGGGTACAGCGATACAGTGTGCATGAGCAAGGGTTGATCCCATAGAGAATGACAAACTAATTTAATTAAATTGAATTACTAACTAAAACTAACTTTGAAAAGGTGGATTGTTGGTTTGAACTAATAAGAAAAATAAACTAAGAACATAATTAGAAATCTAGATTTATAATATAATATAGGATAGATTTCAAGTGGTAAAGGTCTAGGGTTTAGATTTCACTACTTAATGACTCCTCTTGCTATTTGGATACTGGATCCAATGCATGCTTGGGTTTGTTCTTTCTATGATATGATTATTACCATTTGGTGTGCGGGTTTAAATTAAGCGCTTTCACTTGTTCAAATTACCTATGGTGTGCAACATAATTGAGGCAAAAACTCATTACGATCAAGAACTATGAACCAAGTAGATGGTTGTGAGTTAGGTGTGCACCTTAACCTTTTACTTTTCTCATTCAAAGAAGCTCATGATTGTGTGTTAGGTGAATGCCTTAACCATGCATAGACAATCAATAAGATTTATGAAATTGGTGATCAAGCAATCACATAAATCAAAAGATCGAAATAAAACCCATGACCAGACTTGCATTAAATAATTAATAATCCAAATAACAAGGTTCATCAAAAAGGGCTACATCTTTACCCTAGAAGGAAGGAATTAGTTCATGAAGAAAATAAAAGTTACTCCCTTCATGAAGAACATCAAACTGCAAACAGCCTTCTTGAATCGCCTTCACTCTTCTCGAATCTCCTTCTTTTCTCCTCCAAAAATCCTCTAAGTAGCCTCCAAGAAAAACCCTAGACTCCTCACTTTAGGACTCCTCAAAACTATTGAAAATAGGCTTAAAAATGTAGCTTTTTTTGCAAACTAATAAAATATTAAAAAATAATAATTCTGCAATTTGATCAGCCGCTGGTGCCAGCAGTCCCAACACACTGATCACTCTGCTCCTTTACTACTCCATATTTGCTTATTTTCTCTCCTTATCTCCGTATTGAATGGCACCTACTAAATTGACATAACTGAAGGTGCAACTATAAGAATTAATGGACAAGGGGTTCATTCATTCCAGCATGTCGCCATGGGGCACACTAGTGCTATTTGTCAAAAAGAAGGATGGAAGTTTACCGTTGTGCATCAATTATCAGGAATTGAATAGAGTTACCATTAAGAATAAATATCTACTGCCTAGGATAGATGATTTCTTAGATCAGTTGCAAGGAGCTATAGTATTTTCTAAAATAGACTTACTGTCAGGATATCATCAAATGAAAGTCAAGCTAGTAGAAATCCATAAAACTGCATTCAGAACTTGATATGGGCCCTATGAATTTTTGGTAATGCCATTCAGTTTAACGAATGCTCCTATAGTTTTCATGGATCTGATGAATAGGGTGTTTAATCCCTATCTAGATTGCTTTGTGATCATGTTTATTGATGATATTTTAAAATACTCAAAGGACAAGAATGAAAATGAATCACACTTGAGAATGGCTTTGAAAAGATTAAGAGAAGAAAATTTATATGCTAAATTAAAGAAGTGTAATTTTTGGATGAATAGTGTGGCTTTCCTGGGTCATGTAATTTCAGGAGAGGGAATTTTTGTGGATCCCCATAAGATAGAAGTTGTAGTGAACTAGCCTAAACCAAGCATAGTGATGGAGGTTAGAAGTTTCTTTGGAGTAGCCAATTATTATTGTAGATTTGTAGAGGGCTTTTCTCATATTGCTATGCCATTGACCCAGTTGACTTGTAAAGGGGTCCCATTTGAGTGGAATGATTAGTGTGAGGCTCCCTTTCAAGAGTTGAAAAGAAGATTGGTAGAAGCACCAATCCTTGCATTGCTGTTGAGTCAGGGAAGATTTATAATATACAGTGATGCATCCAAGAATGGATTGGGTTGTGTTTTAATGCAGAATAGAAATGTTATAGCTTATGCATCATGATAGTTGCGCCCTCATGAGCGTAATTATCCAACTCATGATTTGGAATTGGCAATAGTAGTGTTTTCTTTAAAAATTTGATGACACTATCTTTATGGAGAGAAATGTGATATGTATATAGATCACAAAAGTTTGAAATATATCTTCACTCAAAATGAATTGAATATGAGGCAGTGATGATGGCTTGAATTACTTGAAGACTATGATTTGAACATTCACTATCATCCAAGAGAGGTAAATGTGGTAGCTGATGCTTTAATCACAAAATCTAGGAGTAGTTTAGCTAGCATGCTTACACAAAAGACAAAATTGTTTTAGGAACTAAGGAAACCAGATTTACAAGTTGGAATGACATTTGGCCTATTTTAATAGATGAGATTCGAGTAGCTCTAGAAGAGTCATCAAAGGAAGAATTTTAGAAATTGAAATTTTGTGTACAGCAAAATGAGCTACCAGATTTCTTCATTAGTGCAGATCATCTTATCAAATATAGGAATCGATTGGTACTTCCTAAGGAATCAGCAATAGTGCAGAAAATACTAAAGGAAGCACACTATTCTACATACACTATTCATCTTGGTGGAAATAAAATGTATCATGATTTGAAATCTCAATACTAGTAGAAAGGTATGAAAAATGACATTTTTAGATATGTGGCCAAATGTCTAGCATGCTGAAGGGTGAAAGAAAAGCATCAAAGACTAGGTGGACTATGATAGTCTTTGAAACTCCTAAATGGAAATGGACAGATGTAACAATGGATTTCATTACTGGCCTACCAAAGATAACTACTGGATTTGACAGTGCATGGGTTATTATAGATAGACTAACTAAGTGTTATTATAGATAGACTAACTAAGTCTGCTCATTTTATACCTGTAAAAACTATATTTACTACTAAAAAATATGGATGGATTTACCAAAAAGAAATTGTACGGCTACATGGTGTACCTAAAGTCATTATCTCAAACAGAGGATTAGTGTTCACTTCTAAATTTTGGAAAGTGTTGCATAGAGCTATGTGTACACGTCTAGATTTTAGCAATATGTATCATCCCCAGACAGATGGGCAACTAGAGTGGGTAAATCAGCAACTAGAAGACATGCTTAGGGCATGTGTTCTAGAATGGAGCAAAGCTTAGAGCCAGTATTTGTCATTGATTGAATTTGCCTACAATAATAGTTATCATTCTAGTATTCAAATGGCTCCTTTTGAGGCACTTTATGGGCATAAATGTAGATCTCTATGATATTGGACTGAAATTGGTGAAACCACTATGGTAGGGTCGCAAATGATTGAAGATACAATTAAGAAGGTAGCTCAAATTAAAGAAAAGATCTATATTGTTCAATCACACCAGAAGAGCTATGCAGATGTGAGGAGATGGGACTTGGAATTTTAGGTAGGAGATAAAGTCTTCTTGAAGTTATCTCCGATGAATGGTGTGGTGCAGTTTGGCACCCAAGGTAAGCTTAGCCCGAGATATATTGGTCATTATGAAATCTTGGATCGGATTGGCAAAGTGGCAAATCGTATTGCATTGCCACCACTATTGAGTGGAATTCATAATGTTTTCCATGTATCTTCATTGAGGAAATATGAATCAAATTCATCTCATGTGTTGCCACTAGAAGATATCCAACTTAGAGAAAATCTCCAGTATGTGGAATAACCAATTCATATATTAGATAGTAAAGAGAAACAATTAAGGAATAAGACTATTCTTCTGGTTAAAGTGTAGTGGGGACATCATACAGAGGATGAGGCAACTTGGGAATTAGAAGAAGTAATGAAAATGAAGTATCCCTACTTATTTGTTTAAGTTTCGAGGTCGAAACGTTTTATAAAGGGGGTAGACTATGACGCTCTGAAATTTTGGGAACAAGTAAAATTTGCTTTTTTGATTTGATAGAGTCGATGCATGTCTACATACTAAAATTTTGAGAAATTTATGAGATAAATAAAGGAAATCATGATGAATATTAGCATTAGTGTGTGAATTGGGATTTAATATAGTGGAAAATATGAATCAGGTTGAAAATGGAAAGCAACTAGACATGCATGTGCATCATTTCACATGAGCTGCCAGAGTACATACCAAAAAGGAGCTAAAAAGTGCTCCATCTTCTCCAGCCATAGCCCCAAAATACGTTGAGCCTTTCTCTTTCTCCCCCATGCTTGAGAAATGCCTTGTTGGAGGCAAATTCGATGCCAAACTGCTAGAAAATCGATGACATATTGATTTGCATTACTCTAGTACAAAAGAACTTGGAATTTAGTGAAATTGAGCCATGGAAGTTAAAGAGAAGGTTTGGTTTCATTTTATTACCTGACTTCTATGGATCCTAGTTGGAGAAAAGTAAGTGGTAAGTGATTTCTATTAATTAAGTAACAGTTTCTATTAGATAGAATTTCTGAATTTTGGGTTATAAAGCAAATCATCATGATTGGGGAGTTAGGTTTTAGGAAAAACATGATTTGAGTAGTAGAATGGATGTTGGTTAGTGAATTATGGCATAAGTCTTGTAGAAACTTGTTTAAATGTAGTTTAGGATAAAATCCCCAATTATAGATGATTGTTATGTTGAATTCTGGAAATTGCACTATATATGTTTGATGAAATGTTACTAAGAAAGGTAGAGCATGAGTAACTTCTGTTAATGACTTCATAATCATCTCTTAATCAGGGATAAGATGAGTAATGGAAGAAGTTTTAAACTAGGGTCTATAATACATGTGAAATGGAAATTGTAGTCGATGAGTCTTATAGTTAATTACTGCATTTGAATGATAGTGGAACCTATACTTTGAGTATAGGAATTGTAAATTGAAGGTTGGCTTGGAAAGTAAGAAGCTTAGACAAGAAGTGTATAGGTTAAGTATAAGGTAAGCAAGTTTTACATTTTGAGATATATATGAAGTTTGTTTTAAGATTGTATTTCGGGCACTATTATATGATGAATAAGTGAAGTGTATTTATATGTTTAGATTAGATTTGGAATGATATTAGTTGAATTTTTCTTCTTTCTTCATCAATTTTATGGTTATGTATGGTTCTAATGTATTATAATGAAAAATGGGAAGATGGGCCATTTAGGGAAGGAATGGTATGAATTGCATCACAAATGAACAAGATGTAGAAAAATGTCTAGCCGGCTTCCATGACACAGTGTGGAATTCCTTGATATGTCATGGACAAATCTATTTTGAATGTGCCACCAAGATAAGTTTGGACGACGCATCTTTGTTTGGGACAATGCGTCATGGAGTAGAGGACAATGCGTTGTGCAGTTTGTTGTCCAGAAATTTTTTTTTTTTGAATTTTTCATATTGTTATTTTTGATTACATATGATATATCTTTGCTATTGTGGGCACTTTTAAGGGTAAATATGAGTTAAAAACCTTCAAATTACTCAAAAGATTCCAAAAATAGTATATTACAATAAAAAATTGTTATAAGTGATTATTATTGAGTAAAAAAAAGGAAAGGCTGACTAGTGTTTGAAATTGAATGCAATAAAATAAGTTGGTATACCATTGGGTCTAGTAAGAGATTGAAGATTAGAAATGAGTTTGAGTTATATCAATATCTAATAAATGGTTAAGGATTAGTAATGAAATCAAAATGCATTACTAAATGAAATATAGAATTGTTTTATATATAAGTAAGATGCCTGCCTATGATTGTGGATATGTTTTGGGTTTGAATGCTTGCTGGGATGGTATCTTTGATATTATAATTTTTCCTATGAATGAATTTGTTTATTTTGTGGCCTATAATGGCGAGGAGGCCAGTCCTGGCCCATTGTGTGCGACTCCTTTGATTACTCAATGTGTGTGGATGGAGAACTTGCAGTCTCTAAGTTGCACTAATGGCGAGAAGTTGTACATCATATGGCCACGTGATCATATATCTCGCAATAGTAGTCTGGGATGAACTAGAGTACATTAATTGAGTAAGAAAAGGGAGTTGACTTGGTTTTGATGTGGTTGCCATTTAGATATAGCTTAGACCACTTGGAAATTTATGTGGTTGCCGTTTAAACATGGTTTAGACCACTTGGAAATTACTATGGTTGCCACTTAGATGTGGTTTAGACCACTTCGTTGTGGCCGAGTCCACTTTGGTAGATACCTCCTGAGCTTAGCAATGATTAAAGGCAGGTAAAGTGTACATGATAAGAATCATCATAGGAAATAAATGTGATGCTTATGATTCAAATAAAATAATGATGAATGGATAACTTGGCAATTAACAGGAGGGTAAACTTTTGGTGAGAAGTAGTATTAACAAAATTGAATAATGCCATGATAGTAGTTTCATTTGTTAATTTCATAGGTTATGTTATATGTTGTGATTATGTTAATTATCATTTAATTGATACTTGCTTATTGAGCCACCCAAAATCAATTATTTTATTATGTTTTTAGCTGACAGGTCAGAAGCTGGAGCCCACCAAGGGGTTGGAGCTAAAGAAAGGGATAAATTATGACTATTAATAGTTTTCCCCTCTTTGTTATATTTTGGACATGTATACAATTACAAAGTATAAATTGTGAAAGAATCAATAATGTAAATAATGTAACCTATGCATAACTCCTAAACCATTGCATGTCACCTCATAAGTAGGGTTCAAGTAAATTTCTACACTCTATACTTATGTATACAGGCTAAGATTTTGGGTGTATGTGGATTGTTATGAATGGATGTACAGGTTAAAGTGGGTAGATTTAGGCGAGACTCTAAGCATGGTTTATCCTATTATTGCCTAGGTAACTACTCATAAGGCAGGGTGCTACACCAAGATGTTTCACAACATACTCACAGAGGGACGATCCATTTCTAGACCCCCCATACTTTGATGGTAGCAACTATGAGTCTTGAAAAATGGAAATGCAAAATTTCATAATAGCCATAGATTACCAGTTGTGGCTTATCATTGAAAATGGCAAGGTCATCCTCAACAGAAAAGATAGACACACATAGAGGACATACAAGTTGTAGAAAAAGATGCTAAGGCCAAAAAATGCCTTTACTATGCACTGTCCTCTGCAAAATTTGAGGAAATTTCCATGTGTTATTCTGCTATAGATATTTGGGATGAACTAGAAATTATTTATGATGGAACTAATAAGATCCAAAGGACCAAAGCTAACATTCATGTATAGGAAGGGAGAAATTAGAAAGCTCTATACCTAAAAACCCAAGTGAAGCTAAGGGAGAACAAATCACTGCCTTCAGCCTCATGGCCATTCATGATAATGAGGTATTTTCAAAAATTGAAGCTACAAATTTTCAAGAAATTCTAGAAGATTTATATGATAATTTCAAGGATTTAAAAGCCAAATACAAAGAGATCAAAAATGAGTTATTTAGAATGACCAATGAATGCTCCACGTTAGAAGAAGAAAATGATATGCTCAAGAATAAACAATGTACCATTTTTGAGTTGATCAAGGCTAAAAACAATGCCCTTAGAAAAACCTTGAACTCCACCTTATTGAAATTGAAACTAATGAGAAAAGGTAGACAACAACAGAGGAAACAAAATGATCATCTTAGAGGAAAACATAAGCCAAAACAAAACCTGATTTGGGTTCCTAAAAATGGTTCAAAAGCAGTAAATGCTACACAATCTCCAAATATTAGTTTAGTGGCATGAAAGAAATTATGGGTACCAAAGTATTCTTCCACTAACCCATCTGGACCCATTACCAAATGGGTACCAAAAAGTAGAGTCCAACCTTGTCAGTTTAGGCATGCTTGAGAGCCACTAGATGCAACAAGTGATATATCAATTGTGGTTGCTTAATGCACATGAAAGGGAAAAGGAAACCTAACATATCAGATCTCTGTGCATGATTTATATAATATATGATCTATGTGTAATGTTCTTAGCTACTTGCTTTCAATATTTTGTTCTCATATGTATACATGAATGACTTTCTTGTTCTGAATATTTTTCTATTGAATAGAATGAAATTGATTGTTGATATAATTATAGTACCAAGGCATAAGTCAAGCCTATTTGGAAAACATCATGGTTTAAGATCTCGAATAGGAATTCAAATCCTCGTCAAATCTTCTATAATCACTATCTTGGCTTAATTTCATGTTTAAGTTGTTTTAGACATAACTTTGGACCTTTTGATATACTTTGAGACTCTTTTTGCATTAGTTTTAGAATGCATATAACACAACCCATATTGTTTGAAAATAAAATTTTTGATAGTATGAAAATTCCATCTTCTTTCTGAAATTTCTTTCTCTGTCTAAAGTTTCTAAAACCCTAGAGCACTAACAAGCACTTTTACATCGACTGACATTCTTACTCCTTATGTCTAAAATCCCTCTTCGGAAAAGGTAATTCAAATTCCTGCTACATTCAAACTATTTTCTCCCATCTCGAATCTCCATTATTGCATTTCAATTTCAAAATCCCTAACTCTTTGCTCCGAAGAATTCCAAAATCCATTATCCCTCTTTTCAATCCAAACTCCTTCAAACCCAAAATCCCGACTATGATGCCTTGGAAGTTGAGGTAGGAGTAGTTATTGGGTTTGTTAGAAATTATAAAGAAAGTATAGATGTAGCTTGATGTAATTATGAGAAAGTTGGTTAAAAATATGTGAATCCCATCCAGGTTGCATGGATTCTTGCAGAAAGATTTCCAAACTATCTTATGGAAGGCTTGCATGTGCATGGCTTACCATGCACTGCCAGAGTATAGAAGAGGGGTAGGTGTTAAATACTCCACCAATCCTAAAAATTCAATCCATTTTCGTTTTTCTCCCATGCTCTCATTCCCACTTCTCCTACAGTTCATTTTTCACCGCTATTTCATCAAACTTTTGAAGGGAAGTTGTAGTATGTAGGTATGGCTATCATGCCAAGCAACTAGGGAGTGAAAATTCACCCATTTGGGGCTAGAAAGACGAAGAGAAAGGTTATAAACTTCACCAAAGGAGTCTTTTGAAGTAATTGGGGAAAATGATTAAGGATATGAAGTAAACTCATACCGTTAAGCATTTCCCCTTAATTAATTCCTGGATTCTATGGTTATTGGGGCATGTTTTGCAACCCCATAGAGAGAGTTAGGGTTTGAAAATTCATGGGTTTTTTGGGTATTTTCATGTGAAATTTGTTAGAAGGTTTAATTATCATGTTAGTGGTGGAAATTGACCAAAAGAAACCCATGCAATTGTTGTCCATGGGTTAGACTACCATGTCAAAACCCTTATGAAGGTAGAAAGAGAATTCATGACTTTTAAGACATGAAAGTTTAGTTGGTAAGCTCAATTTGATATTTATTTTATCATGAAGAATCATGTTAATTGGATGAGGGGAGTAAATTCTAGTTACTACACTTTGTTAGAATTAGTGAACTTGTGACACTAAGTGTTTGATGAAATGAGACTAAGGAAAGCAAAGTGTATGTGGGTGGTTTTCCCATAGTATCACACATTTAGCAATTAAGCATTATGTAGGGTATAATATTCTCTGTAGGTAGGGCATTGAATTTGTAATGGATTAGGACACATCCTAATGAGGATTCAGTAAACTACCCTTATTTATGAAATTGGATTAAGATTTTGTATGTGAATTTCAATTAGACTGTATGTGTGACATCTTAGGATTTGAGGTAGATTTTATTTTTCTTTGCATTATCGAGTTAGCATTTTTTTTACTTAATGATGATAGCAATTAAATTGATTGATTTACAATGGTATTTTCCTATCATGAGGATTGCGAAGAAAGCAAGTTAAATTGATGATCAATTGATGTGGACAAAATTAATCAAATTGTTGCCAAATTATTATATGAAAAATGAGGGATATATTGTTGAATTTTAGTGCATTGATTTGGTGGCTAATTATTATTTAATATACACATGATCAGGAGTGATTAGCATGATGATCAGACATGAAGATTAATGATGTAAATTAGGAAATTTAATATGATTTTTGGAATGAAATTTAATGTGATGTTTGGAATATTTATTCTTCTGGAGCAGTTTTCATATTTTAGCTATAACTTTCTCAGACAAACTCAGAATTAGGTAATTATTTTTGCATTATTTCAGTAATTTCATAGGATAAAGCTTTCATGTTGACTACTTTTTCAACTTAAGCCTATATTTTGAGTCGTGGGGCCCATATAGTGACACCTCTAGAATTGGAGATAGTTATAGTGTTTTGGCTATAAATTTTTTATACTAACTAGGAATGTTAATTCTTGATTCATTAAAAAGATAAAAACAAAGGCTACAACCTTTGTGTTGACCACTTTTGGTGAATCATCCTTTATATGCATTATAGATTATTTCCAAGTTGATTATAGTGCAAGAGGGATAATAGGAAATTTGAGTGTTAAATTGATGATGAAATTTGGAAGTTAATTAATGATCAAGTTATTGGTATGAATATATGGTTTTGATGATAAATAAAACTTGATTAATGATTATGTACTGATGGTGGTTGCCAAGTTTTTAATATGTAGAATCAAGTTACAGACCTCATGACAAATGAACACAGAGAAAATATTCCAAAATGTCAATCTGTCTAATTGAAAAGACATGGACTAATGCAGAAGCAAAAGACAAAGTAATGCTATAGATAAAGCTCAAATGAAAGGGAATAAACTAAGCTTCCATTCGTCTGTTGAAGTGGAGATTGTATATGATGAATGCAAAACAGCTTACAAAATAACAAACTTCGCATATCATAAGTGAGCCAATTATCATCTGTTATAAACAAACAAGGCAGAGAAGTGAAGGTCATTTGGTAGAGCAGAAAAGTTCATTTGGAAGAGCTATGACATTTGTCTGTACAACTAAGCTCATCTAATATTTACAACAGATAACCCAAGAGACAAAGCGGTGAAAAAAAAAATTCATCTATGCCTCAATAATTAGTTTGTTATTTAAAACAACTAACCCATCAGATGAAGAAATGAAGAAAATTCGTCTATGCTCAATAGTCCATCTGTTACTTACAATGAACAACTCAATAGACGAAATGCCAAAGAAATAAGTTATCCATACTTCTATAGTTCAACAAACAATCCATAAGATAAAGCACAGGAAAGGATAATTCATCTGTAATCTGTTTGTTACCTACAACAGACAACCTAATAGACGATCTGATGAAACAACATCTCCATGATTCATCTGCTACTTACGAAAGACCAACTAGAAGATGAAGGAACTTTGTCTAATGAGCAGCTGGACAGATAATTCATCTATCACAAGTAAAACACAAACAATGGGCAAACCGAAACATTGGTCTCCATTCAGCATTAATGACGTCCTTTCCATATTGATGAAAGAATCAGTCATTATAGCAATACCTCGACCAAAGCTTATTAAGAATCTGGAAATCATCTTCTCCAAGGTTAGTACTACAGGCATTTTAGTAGATGAGGATTAAGCAGAAGTCAAAAAATTCAAATGTGCTAATCAGAATGGTCTTCTATCATTAATGGAGTTCACCTACCACCAATGGTTGGAATTCAAAGTAGTTATAAACGAAGAATTGTTGGAGCAGGAGTAACCAAGCATTAAGAAAGCTATTTAACAAAATCCTTTTGAGAGCATTTACTAATCTGAGCTAAAACCTTCTACTATCTTTAACGAGTCAAGAGCCTTGCATTAAAACCTTCCTCAACTTTCTTTCAAGGCTCCCAACCACCCTTTGGGAAGATCATTTGCTTCTGCATTCAAACTTTAGAAACCTTCCCCTATGCTTATTTAGAAATACTTGTGCTTCAACTGCTAATATTCATTCTTTGTAAATTTCTTGAGCTAGTGGGTTAGACTAGACTCAAGAAGAACTGTGACTATCTGAGTGCATACAAGAGTTATCTATTCATGCCCCCTAGAGCTGGAATCTAGAAGAGTGCTAAGAGCACTGTGATTACACCTCCTAAAGGTAAAATCTTGACGAGTGCGAGGAGCACTGTGTTTATGCCCCCTGGAGCTAGAATCTAAAAGAGTGTTGGGAACACTATTGTATTTTTGCTATTGGGAATAGTATTACCCAAAACACTAATCGAAGAGTATTCTTGGAAGAGTGGAGTAGAGTGTTTACTCAAACTACTATAAACATTCTTGTGCCTTATTTATTTATGCATTGATTGATTGAGCGATTTGCATGGATTGCTAGAGGAACAATTAATCCTAAAGGGGTAGAGCAATATTTTTTGAGTGCCTAATTCACCTCTCCCCTCTTGGGGTTTTGCTTAATCTTTGGGACCAACAAGTAGTATTAGAGTTGACTACATAAACATTTATAGTGATCAAATGGCAAACCCATCATCCTCTTTATAGATATTCATCGAGGGGCAATCATCTACCCGGCCACCTTTATTTGATGAAACAATCTTGGCTTACTAGAAGTTGATGATGAAGCAATTCATTATAGCTAATGATATGGAGTCTTGGAAGGCTATTAAAGTTAGAATCACTCTTCCACTATTGAAGTAGATGCATGGACTAAAGAGGAAGCCACCCTCGTCCAAAATAATGCAAAGGCTATGAACTCTTTATTCTATGGATTTTCTTTATCTGAGTTTGATAAAGGATCCTCTTAAACTACTGCAAAAGGTATTTGGGATAAATTAGTATCCTTATATGAAGGATTCTCACAAGTGAAAGGAGCTAGAAGAAATATATTGATAGGAGAATTAGAAACTTTTAAGATGAAAGATGGAGAAAGTTATCAGAAATGTATGCTCATTTTTCTAGAGTTACTAATGATTTGAAAGGATTGGAAAAAGAAGTCACAAATTCTAAATAGTAATGAAGATACTGGGAGAACTACCAGAATCATGGAATTAGAAGATGACAACAATTGAGGAAGCAAAGGACTTGAATACTCTTCTGGTGCACGATCTCATCAGCTCACTGATGTCACATGAGCTGATCAAAAATAAGAGAGAAGAGCCAACAAAGCCAAAGAAAAGTATTACACTCAAAGTGACCAAAGAGAGCAATAATGATTTAGCACCGCAATCAGAAGATGATATGGCCATGTTGGTTAGAAACTTCAGAAAGTTTGTAAGAAGCAGCAGAGGCAGCACCTCAAGGAGACAACCTAGACAATAGAAGAAAATGAATGAAAGAAAGAAGGATCTCCCCACATGCTATAGATGTGGAGGGATCGGACACATGTCTCAGGAGTGTCCCAATGAAGAAAAGGTAAATATGAATGAGAAGGATGAAAGAAAAGAAAAGAAACACTTTAGGAAGTCTTCAAGAAACCAAGCCAGAGGAATGTACGTGAATAATGAAGACTCATCGGGGACAAGCTCAAGCAATAAAGGTGACAATGAAGTTGGACATCTTACAAGAATATGCTTCATGGCCTAGATGGAGAACGAATCAACAGATCAAATCACTATCAAAGAGTAATGCATAGCGGAGCTGGAGATAGAGGGAAACTCCTACTACTCTTATAGTTCTAATTCTTCAAGCTCAAATAGTACTTGTGTCAAATGTAAAAAAATTAATGAGTTAGAACAATTATATAACTCCCTCTTCAATGAGTTTGAATCACTTGGCTAGAAACTCACTCAAAAGAAAAGATAACTTGATGCAACTGTCAAAGTAAATTCTATACTGGCAGAAAGAAATTTATCTCTACAAAAGAAGGTTGAAATTTTGCAGAAAGAGAGAGATATTAAACAACATGTTGAATAAATTCTCCAATCCAAGAGAATCTGTGACCAAGTTCATGAGAATGACCTGTCAAACCAACAAAAAGGGACTTGGTTGTGAATAGTTAGATAATGAATATTCACAAAAATTTGCTAGATGGTCCAAGGGAGTGAACCTCATAGAAAAAGGAAAAACTGTCCAAACATTAGAGGGTTCATGGGTTAACCTTGAGTAAAGAAACCAGTGGAATATAATGCATTTAGCAAAATTCCAAATACTTGCTATTTTTGCAATTTTGCAACAAAATTGGATATAAAGTGTATGATTGCTATGCCAAAAAGATGCAAGCAAAAGGTGCAAAGATGAGATGAAAACATAAGGATTATACACAAACTTCTTGCACAGACAATTCTACTAAAACCATTGGACCCAATACTTAGGTAAGTCTAGGTAATGTTCCCTATCAACCTTTTACTGATTTGAGATTTACTAGTACTTATCCTAGAAAACAAATCATAGGCACTGTCTATGATGGTGTCAAAACAAGAAGGTCTATGCAAAATATCTGTGGTCATTATGCTTTCATTTCTACAATTGAACCAACTAGCATTGATCAAGCATTAAATGATGAGGATTGGATCATTGCAATGCAAGAAGAACTTAACTAGTTTGAAAGGAATAAAGTATGTGAGTTAGTTTTAAAACCAAAGAACATTGATATAATTGGAACAAAACGATAATCAGAAACAAACTAGATAAAAGTGGATTAGTTGTAAGAAACAATGCAAGACTAGTTGCTAAGGGGTACTCCTAATAAGAGGAAATTGACTTTGAAGAATCATATGCCACTGTAGCTGAATTAGAAGCCATTAGAATGCTACTTACCTTTGCATCCTATAACAACTTTAAGTTATTAAAGATGGATGTAAAGAGTGCATTTCTAAATGGATATTTGAGCGAGGAAGTATATGTAAACCAACCCAAGTTTTGAAAATGATGATCAACCTGACCATGTCTATAAGCTCACGAAAGCATTATATAGTTTGAGACAAGCTCCAAGAGCGTGGAATGAAAGGCTAAGCAAATTCCTAGGTGATCATAAATTCAAGAGAGGAAAAGTTGATACTACCTTGTTTATCAAAAACATTGACAAGGATATCTTGATAGTTCAAACTTGTATGGATGACATTATATTTAGAGCTACTAATGAGAATCTCTGTCTAAACTTTTCAAAGATTATGCAGGCTAAATTTGAAATGAGTATGATGGGAAAATTGGACTACTTCCTCATGCAATCCAAATATAATAGAGAGATGTTGAAGAAGTTCAAAATGGAAAAAATTAAGGCAGCAAGCACTCCAATGAGCACATCAACAAGGTTAGACAAAGATATAAAGGGTAAACTTGTAGATCAAAAAAAATATCAAAGTATGATTGGATCTCTTCTTTACCTTACTGCATCTAGACTAGATATTCTCTTTAGCATATACTTATGTGCTAGATTTCAATCTTGTCCTAGAGAGTCTCATCTTACTGCAGCAAAATAAATTTTTATGTATCTGGTTAACATAGCAAATCTAGGACTCTATTATCCCAAGGGAACTAGTTTTGAACTCATTGGATATTCATATGTTGACTTTGGAGGATATAAAGTTGATAGAAGAAGTACTAGTGGAACCTATCAATTCCTAGGAAATAATCTAGTATCATGGTTCTCTAGAAAATAAACTAGTATTGCTCTCTTTATAGTAAAGGCTGAATATATACTAGCTGGAAGTTGTTGCATTCAATTGCAGTGGATGAAACAATAACTTCTTGATTATGGACTAAGCTATAGAGACATACCCATCAAATGCAACAATTCTAGCACAATATGCTTGACAAAGAACTTGTTCTACATTCGAGAACCAAGCATATAGAAATTAGGCACCACTTTAATAGAGATCATGCATAAAAATATGACATATGTCTAGAATATGTGCTTGCAAATGCTCAACTTGCTAACATTTTTACTAAGCCACTGCCATTAGACACCTTCTTCAACATTAGAGGAGAATTAGGCATGACAAATGTGATCATCTAAGAGTGAGATTTTTAATGATTCTATGCTCGAAATTGCAATGTTAAATATGCCTTCATGAGACTAGACTTCATCTCAGATGAAGTTAGTTACTTCTATACAGAACTTTACTCTCAATTCATCTAAATGTTTTTTTATGAGGTTGAGTACACCTCATTTTCTTGCCACAATCAATTTACAATTATTGTTATCGTATTGGACTTTATTTTTAGCATGAGTTATTCTCTCTTTCCAAAAATATCATATCAACTACGTCGTATAGCCCCCACATTCCATTTATTTTAACCCCTAGATCACAGTCCTTCTCTACATCACAAACATGAAGCTACTTAGAGAAGAACACTTCAAAAGCAAGCATAGCGAGAAGACAAGCATATGGTGGGGACTGAAGAATCAACCATTGCTTCTTCAGTTGCTTCCATGGAGGGATGATAATGCTTTTGTCTATGCCTATCTTACAAAAGCATTTCTCTTCAAACTCTGGCTTTGTAGACTTTATTCTTCAATCTCATCATGTCAGATAGCCTTTATTCACATATTACCATCATCTTGGGCGTTTGAAGAGGGGAACGGAAAAATCAAGTATATTAAATACATCTCCAACCCCTCATCTTACCATCCACCATCCAAAACCTAGGTTTCTCACACTTGAAGAAACCTCTCCAAGTTTTCGATGAACATCCCCCCACTATGTGGAGACCCCTCCTTTAGGGTCCACTGTAATTTCTCACTCTCTCTCCCCAAACTTAGAATGTTTGTATCTAGGCCAATATGCTTTCTATCTTTACTTGTACTAAAATGAAATGAAAAAAACATCTTTGTTTGTTTATCTCTTTATATTTGGCATTTCCTTACTAAGAGTGGATGTTTCTTTTTGCTTCTAACGAAAATGGGGAGGAAGAATATACAAATTATCTCTAAGGGGAATGCAAACATACATAATCTTTAAATAATTAGGGGGAGAATATATTTTAAATAATCAAGGGGAGAACATATAAAAGAAGTTAAGAGAAATACCAAAAGATGACAACTTGAGGAATGATTAAACTTAGCAAATCTTTTTTAACTACAAAGATTTAGGGGAAGATTATTCTTTTATGAGAAAATTTTTAATCAAGTTTTGTCATCATCAAAAGGGGGAGAATGTTGGTATGAAGGCATGGTTTCGATGACAAATAGAACTTGATTAATGATTATGTACTGATGGTAGTTGCCAAGTTTTTAGTATGCAGAATCAAGTTGCAGATCTCATGACAAATGAACACAGAGAAAATATTCCAAGACTTTAATCTGTCTAATCAAAAAGGTATGGAATAATGCAGAAGAAAAAGACAAAGTAATGCTATAGACAAAGTTCAAATGAAAGGGAATAAACTAAGCTTCCATTCGTCTGTCGAAGTGGAGATTGCATCTGACAAATGCAAAACAATGTACAAAACAACAAACTTTACCTATCATAAGTGAGCCAATTATTGTTAGCTATAAATAAACAAGGCGGAGAAGTGAAGGTCATCTAGCAGAGTAGAGAAGTTCATCTGGTGGAGCAATGGCATTTGTTTATACAACTAAGCTTGTCTAACATCTATAATAGACAACCCAACAGACAAAGCAGTAAAGAAAATTCATCTACGCCTCAATGATTAGTTTGTTATTTATAACAGCCAACCCATCAGATGAAGCAATGAAGAAAATCCATCTATGCTCCAATAGTCCATCTATTACTTACAACAAACAACTCAATAGATGAAGTGCTAAAGAAATAAGTCATCCATGCTTCAACAGACAATCCATAAAATAAAGCACTATAAAGGATAATTAATTTGCAATCTATCTGTTACAATAGACAACCCAACAAACGATGTGATGAAACAACATCTCCATGATTCGTCTACTACTTATGAAAGACCAACCAGAAGATGAAGGAACTTTGTCTTATAAGCAGCTAGATAGATAATTTGGCTATCATAAGTAAAAGATGAACAATGGGCAAACAGAAACATTGGTCTCCATCCAGCATTAATGATGTCCTTTCCATATTGATGAAAGAATCAACCATCGGAGTAATATCTCGACCAAAGCTTATTAAGAATCTGGAAATTATCTTCTCCAAGGTTGGCATTGTAGGCATTTTAGTAGACAAGGATTAAACAAAAGTCAAAAAATTCAAACGTGCTAATCAGAATGGTCTTCTATCATTAATGGAGTTCACCTACCACCAATGGTTGGAATTCAAAGTAGTTATAAATGAAGCATCGTTGGAGAAGGAGTAATCAAGTATCAAGAAACCTATTCAACAAAATCTTTTGAGAGCATTTACTGATCTGAGCCAAAACATTCTGCTATCTCTAAAGAGTTAAGATCCTTGCATTAAAACCTTCCTCAATTTTCTTTAAAGGCTCCCAACCACCATTTAGGAATATCATTTACTTCTATATTTAAACTCCAAAAACCTTCCCTTGTGTTTATTGAGAAATATCTATGCTTCAACTTCTGATATTTATTTATTATAAATTCCTTGAGCTAGTGGTTGAGACTAGACTCAAGGAGAACTGTGACTGTCTGAGTGCAAACAAGAGCTATCTCCCCTAGAGCTAGAATCTAGAAGAGTGTTGGGAGCATTGTGATTACACCACTTAAAGCTAGAATCTAGAAGAGTGCTATGTGCACTGTGTTTATGCACCCTAGAGCTAGAATCTAGAAGAGTGCTAGGAGCACTATTGTATTTCTACTTTTGGGAATAGTAGAACCCAAGACACTAATCGAAGAGTGTTCTTGGAAGAGTGGAGTAGATTGTTTACTCAAACCACTAAAAAAATCCCTATACCTTATTTATTTGTGCATTGATTGATTGAGTGATTTGCATTGATTGATTGAGTGATTTGAATTGATTGCTAGAGAAATGATTGATCCTAAAGGGGTAGGGAAATACTTTTTAAGTACCCAATTCATCCCTCCCATCTTGGGTTTTTGCCTAATCTTTGGAACCAACACAAGTTGCTATCCAATTTAAGTATAACAAGGGTGTTTATATTTCTATCCAAGATGTTAATTTCATTGCATGAAATTTTAGATAATATGAGATATAAATAATGTGTATTAATTGACATATATTATTGTCTAAATTTTACATTAGGTTTATACGTAATTAAAGGTGTCCAATTATTGTCCAATTAGCTAAAACATTATGTACACAAGCTACATTCTAAATTTTCTATGCGTGGGTTGCAAGTTGTCCAAAATTTCCAAAAGGAAAAAAGAATCCCATATGTAATCTGCCCAAATTTCTAACAATAGAGTTAACACAAGTAGTATAGAATGGAGTTCACATCAATAGCAATGCATTCAATGTAAATAGCCCTCTTCTCCCCATCTCAACATGAATTCATTCCCCAAATTCTCCAATCAATCCAAAAAGGCAACAAGGTTGCAGTAAGATTTTCATCAAGTATTCATCAAAATCAAGTGAGCAAAACTGGTTGGACTTGGAAACAATATTGTTGATTTTTCCAAGTAAAAAGGTGAGTATAATTCCATTGTTTTGATTTATTTTTATATGGTAAATCATGATTAATAAAGGCTATATGATTTGGGAGAATTTGATTAAAAAATTATGCATTTTAATTATGAAATTCGTAGGTAATATTGAACCCTAGAAAAAAGGGTTGAATTGAGATATTTTGAATGATAAATTCATGTAAAATTATGGGAAAATAATATTAGAATGAAAATTTCTAATTAATTTCATGAAATATGTGAAATTTAGGGTTGTTTACTTAGTTGAAGATGTGATGAATATGATCCATGAATTTAACAATTATTTGTGTTGTGATAAGACTGATATGAAATTACATTGGCATGAAGATTAAATTGAAAATCATGAAATTAGGGGCTGTTTATTTTATGGAGATAATGTGGAACATGTTGTGAATAATTATTGATGACTAATGTGTTTAATCATGCCAATCATGAAGTAGAATTGTTAAGAAACTTGATTAGAATGAAGCATGTGTGAGGATTTACCAATTGAAAGTCAAATATGCAAAGTAAGGGGCTGTTTTGCAAATTCATAATATTTTCATATTGTAAATTGAGAAACATGATAATTAGAGTGATCATTATTCTGAAAAAGGATGCATAAAGTATAGAAAAGTTGAATTGGCAAATGGGAATGAAAACCCAAAATTTGGACTTGGTAAAAATTGATGAAAGTGAAAGGGAAATTAATTTGTGTGGCATGTAAATAATTGAATATGTTATAATGAATGTAGGGTGATGATACTTGATTGAGAGGGTGGATTATTGGCTACTTGGCATAAAGGAAGAAATTCAAATTTTTGAAGAATTGAGGTAAGTAAATTTTTGAAATAAATATCAACGTATTGTGAATGGTTGTTTTGGATGCTTATTTTTTTCTAGGCATGGTTGATTAGATGTTCTATGTATGATACTTCATATGGATTTTGTGAAATGAGAAATTTTGGAATGATCTTTACTTTGTGAAATTTACATGATTATTTTATGAGCATGTGGCATGATTACATGGCATGACATGGTATGGACATATGGAAGTTGTGTACCCCACAATGTGACATAAGTGTATTGGATTTATGTATCCCATGGCGTGATAATGATATACGGGAGTTATGTTCCCCATGGTGTGATAATGATATATGGGAGTTGAGTACCCCATGCTATAGCATAACATGTGACCTGTGTTGTGCATGGAAAGCATATGGTTAAGCATACTTATTATGGAACTTATTGTTTGCTTATGTGATGTTTGGATTGTTGATTTAGTTGTTTTTATCGTGGTTTCTGTTAATCTACTAAATGAGTTTGCCTAGAACTCACTCCATTATTTTATATGTTTTTAGATGCCAAGACAGACGATGGAGCCCAACCGAGGGTTGGAGCTCATGAAGGGTAGTAGGTCCAAAGCTCAGACAAATGGCAAAATTCTTAAAACCATAGTTGAGACTTTTTCCATTTATTTTATTATTGTGGACCATCTAAATTGGATTAGGCAAGTGATGTAATCAATTTATTTAGATGACTCAAGACTTCACTTATGTTGAGATTGGAGTTTAGTTCTGATTTAATTACTATTTGTCGTAATCTTGGTAATTCTAATAATCCATGGGAATTTGTGGGTGTGTAAGTATGTTTGTGGGGATTGAGAATGATTTGATAGGTGATTTTGTCGATTAAAAATCTTATATTTCAGAGAAGGCTCTACTAGTTTGGTACTAGAATCCTTCACTGGGATATGAGTGTAGTACCCTAAAATGGGGGTGTTACAGAGTGGTATCAGAGCATGGTTCCCAATGCATAATGATAATAGTTGTCGGATCTAAGATAGAGAATAGTTTTGACAGATGGAAATTTGTGAATCTACAACTACTTGGGGAGCGCTAGTCTAGGCATTGAAAATAGAGACCTTCAGTTTCTTTAAATCACTATGTCATTTAAATTGGCGTAGTGATGGAACCAAGGGAGTGTATTGATAAGGGAAAGGCACCTATGATAGAGGAGCCAAAAAGGAGAATTATGAGGTCAGGGATGATAGGAGTTATGATTTGTGAGCCTCAAGGAGAAGCTCTTAGGAGGGAGGGGCCAACTAAATAGATGAACACTTCAAGAATAGCATAGAATGAGGAAGGGAATAAGGCTTCAAGTGAGCTAGAGGAGGATCAAGAACAGAATCAAGTGGACACTAGGTGGCTAGAGGTTGAAAGGGGACCAACTGCTACTGTCACAGTCATGCTGAATGTACCGGGTCCTGGTGGTGTTGGAAGGGCAGCTCCACCAATGCAAGCAACAATGCCAAAGATGAGTGTGATGATGAATTTCATGATGGAAATGGCATAGAGTTTTCAAGAACTTGTGCAAATGTAGAGGACGTCAACAACAGAATCGACACCGCAAATGGAACCGCAAGAGGCTGAGCAAGTAGTGAGACATAGTAGCACAAGAAGAGATGCAGTAGAGTTAGGTCAGGTATCGTAGAGAGATTTTGAATTGGAGTTGAATATGAATCTATTCCATAACATGAAGCCTCCTACATTTCATGGTTAAAAGGATTGTAAAGTAATCGATGAGTGAATCTCCGGGATGGAGAAGATATTTACCTATATGGGATGTCCTAAGGGACACAAAGTCCCTTATGCTATCTACAAGTTGGAAGGTGATGCGGAGCGATGGTGGAAAATAGAGAAGCAGACTCTACCTAATAGGGGTGTGGACCTATAATGGGCAAATTTTTGGGAGAGATTCTTTCATCGTTATGTGCCAGAGAGAGAGGGCAAGGTAGGTTATAGAATTTATGTTCCTTTATCAGGGGAAGAAGATGGTTGAGGAATATGATGAGCAATTTAGATCATTGGCTCAATTTGTAACATGGGCACAGGTGGACTCTATGGGTATGGCTAGGAAATTTTGGGAGGGCCAGAGACTATCCACTAGGCATGATGTAGCTCTCTTTATGCTAACCAGGTATGGGGACATTCTGGAAAGATCTCGCGTGGTAGAGTGAGAGGACAAGGAGTATAATAAGATCATGGACAGGAAATGTGGTGCCAGGGATAATGATTAGAGGTGCAGGCAGAAGCCTAGAACCAACCAAGGAAATAATGTCTCTACTAGGGGTGTGTGCTATAGCTGTAAACGACTAGGACATCGGGCTGCTAAGTGCCCATTGGGTTTGGGGACACAGGAAGGACAGAAGACCAAAGCAGTATCAAGATAGGAATGGGGATCCAAACAGATGCCAGCTTAAACACTGGGACAAGGACTTAGAGACCAATCGCATGCTATCTTTGTGGAGAACAGGGTCATCTCAGGTGAGATTGTCCCACATTGCACGGTGAAGGTGCAGATCTTCGAGGGCTACAGTAAACTGATGCATGGAGGAACTTAGATCAGAGGCAGAGGTGGAGGATAATTTTTAGCACTGGGATCCCAACAGGGCGAGCAGAGATAGTACCAGGCACCATGGTGTCAGTATGGAGAGCAGAGGCCTTAGATGGCTGTGGTAATTCAAGCAACCAATGTGCAAGAAGCTCAAGTTGCAGAAGGGGTGGTGACAAGAGATCTTTTCATCTGTTATTATATGGCTCATATTTTGCTTGATCCTAGTGTATCTAGATCTTTTGTATCTATGGTGTTTGTGAGTAATGCTTGTTTGCCAAAGTTTCCCATGCATGATGTTGTGAAAGTATCTTCTCCCTTTAAAATATGGATAGGTTGGACATCATATTAGGTATGGATTGGTTAGCAAAGTATGAGGCTAGGGTGAACTATAAATCTAAATAGGTGACTTTGTGAACCCTAGATAAGGTGGAAATTATCTTTAAGAGTTTATAGAAAGGGGAGGTACCTAAACTTATATCGGCAATGACAGCCATAAGCATAGTGAGGAAAGGGTGTGAAGCATAGTGTCTATTGTCGATGCTCATTCAGAGCATAGGCCAGTGAAGGAGATACCTGTAGTAAGGGAATTCCCAGATGTGTTTCCAAATGAATTAACAAGGTTATTCCAGAAAGAGAAGTAGAGATGATGGAGCTGAAAGTGCAACTACAAGATTTGATGGACAAGGAGTTTATTCACACTAGCGTGTCACCTTAGGGAGCTCCAATACTATTTGTGAAGAAGAAAGATAGAAGTTTGAGGTTGTGCATTGATTACATGGAACTTAATAAGGTGACCATAAAGAACAATTATCCCTTACCTTGTATTGATGATTTATTGGATCAGTTGTAAGGGGATAGAAAATTTTCAAAAATTGATTTCTAATCAGGTTATCACCAAATGAGGATTAAGATTGTAGATGTGTCTATGACGTACTTTCAGATGATGTATGGACATTATGAATTTTTAGTGATGCCTTTTGGTTTGACAAATGCCCTTGCAGGTTTTATGATTTGATGAGCAGAGTGTGACTTCTAGATGAATAGTGTGGCATTTCCGGGGCATGTGGTCTACGGAGATGGAATTTCAGCCAATCCTCACAAGATAGAAGTAGTAGTGAGCTGGTCAAGATCGACTAATGTGATAGAAGTGATAAGTTTCTTGGGTTCGGCAAGTTATTATAGGAGATTTGGTGAAGGGTTTTCCACAATTGCAGTCCCTTTGACTAGATTAACTCAGAAAAGAAGTAAGTTTGATTGGACTAATAGATGTGAGGAAGCATTTTAGGAATTGAAGTGGCATTTTGTGGAAGCACCAATTTTGACAATGCCATCAGGTTAGGGAGGATTTATTATGTATAGTGATGCTTCAGAAAATGGACTTGGATGTGTGTTGATGCAGAATGACAATGTGATAGCATATGCTTCTAGACAATTAAGACCACATGAGCAGAATTACCCAATGCATGATCTGGAGTGAGAATTGTGATATTTACATAGATCATAAGAGTTTGATGTATATTTTCACCCAGAAGGAATTGAATATGAAGCAGAGGCAATGGTTAGAACTGTTGAAGGACTATGATTTGGAAAATCATTACCACCATGGGAAAGCTAACGCAATGGTTGATGCATTGAGCAGGAAGTCAGGTAGAAGCATGGCTTATATGCTTACTCAGAGGAAAGAATTGTTTGAGGAACTGAGAAATTTAGACCTGAATGTGTATATGGAAAGATTGTTTACATAAGTGTGCTAATTATCGATACAACCGACTTTGGTGGACGAAATCAAGATAGCCCAAGAACAGATTGTAGATGAGGAATTTCCAAAGATCAAAGAAAGAGCTCGAAATAGAGAGATACTAGATTTTGTGATGGCCATAGATGGTGTATTGAGATATAGGGGTCAGTTGGCAATCCCAAAAGAGGCTATAGTTGTACAGAAGATATTGGAAGAGGCACATTATTCACAATATACTATACACCCAGGAAATACAAAGTTGTATCATGATTTGAAGTCCACTTATTGGTGGAATGGAATGAAGAATGGTGTGGCCAAATACGTAGTGAAATGTTTGACATATCAGAAAGTGAAAGCTGGACACCAAAGGCTAGAAGGTTTGTTGCATCGTATTGAAATTCCTGAGTGGAAATGAGAGAATATTATGATGGATTTTATTATTGGGTTACCAAGGACCATGGCAAGGTATGATAGTATTTGGGAGATTGTAGACCCATTGACAAAGGTGACTCATTTTATACCTATGAAAATAATATTTACAGCCTAGAAATATGCTTGGATTTATCATAAAGAGATAGTGAGATAACATGGTGCTCCTAAGTCTATTATCACAGATTGAGGTTTAGTGTTTAACTAGAAGTTTTGGAGAGTTCTACATAAGGTCATGGGGACACGATTGGATTTTAGCACCACATATCACCTCCAGATAGATGGACAGATAGAGCAAGTGAATAGACAACTAGAAGATATGCTAAGAGCATGTGTACTTAGTGGGGTGGATCATGGGCTAAGTATTTTGCATTGGTAGAGTTTGCATATAATAAAAGCTATCATTCAAGCATTCAGCTAGCACCATTTGAGGCATTGTATGGAGGGAAATGCAGGTCACCATTGCATTGGGATGAAGTGGGTGAGAGTACGATAGTTAGATGATAGCTGACATAGTGAACAAGGTGGCATGGATTCAAGAGAAACTATAGATAGCTCAATCATGTCAGAAGAGTTATGCTGATAATTGAAGGTGTGATTTGGAATTTTAGGTGTAGAACAAAGTATTCTTAAAAGTGTTTCCTATGAAGGGAGTGGTATCATTTGGCATTAAGGGCAAGAAGAGCCATAGATATATCATACCATATGAGATACTAGAATGAATTGGCAAGGTAGCATATTGATTGGCATTGCCATCATCTATGAGTGATGTGCATGATGATTTCCATACGTCTTCTTTGAGGAAGTATAAGTCAAACCCATCTCATGTGTTGAGACTGGAGGATCTACAGGTTGGGAAGAACTTGCAGTGTGGAGAAAAGCCAATCAGGTTGTTGGATGGCAAAGAGAAGCAACTCAGGAACAAGGTAATCCGACTTGTGAAAGTCCAATGGAGTAATCATAGTGAAGATGAGGCTACTTGGGAGCTAGAGGAAGTGTAACAAGTATAAAAATGAGGAAGAAATAAGAAAAAATGGAACGACATTACAAGATTTGTCATCTTTGGAATGAATCAAATAATTTTCATTTTTATTGATTGTCCTCAATTAAATTATACTTGCCGTGTACATCAAAAAAATTGTATGTTCACATCCCAGACCATAAGTGGTCCTAATTACATCTCCACAATGGAGAAAACC
>JAYJMB010054359.1:5367-28141 GCA_036873735.1 Pouteria campechiana
GTTAGTAGTATTCGATGGAAAGCTCAATCCTGTAAAGGGACTCTTGTATAAAAGCGTTTGACAAAAATATTACAGTGATATCTTTCCGAAAGATAGAAAGCTCTTTTGTGGTTTTGAAGTCCCGCGTAGAGCTAGCATGAGCCTACCTAGCTTACCCTCCACCACACAGTTGAGAGGAATGCTTTTGTTTAACAATAGAGCGGTGGTTTTAACTTTTAACGAATCATAAGCATAAACACTCTTTTGGTAAAGTAACTTGCAATGTTTCATCGATTTTCCCTCTTTAAATCCAAGGCTATTCTCGACTTGTAATTTAAACATTGAATGACTCTGGATTCAGATCTTTTTCCAGCTAACAATATTGGCCCTAACTGTGAAACATGATTCTTATGGAGACTTGTTTAGAAATTTCCCAGACTACTTTGAATCATAGCATTTCATGATGGCCTGTGTGGATGGAGGTAGACCGTCAACATGGAGCGCACCTACCCCCTGCAATTAGCTATGTTGTGAAGAGATGTTCCTCATTTTGGGCTTATGTCCTGACTAATTTTTTCAAAGAACAATCCAAATTTTGGGCCCCACTTTGATGTTACAACTGGTTAATTCATCAATATCATCTGTACTAAAAAATCCAACCCTTCTGCAACTAGATCATTTAGGAAGGGAAAGTGTCAATCTGATCATACCCATCAAGAAAAGAAAATAGGAAAAATGCGGTGCAGGAAGTTGTCGGTTGGGTATCAGGTCTATCCTATAATTCCCTTTTTTTTTCACCTCTCTCTGAACCATGCCCAGATCATCAAGCAACCACCCAAAACGGCAATCTTCATCCATACCCTTAGGCAAAGACGCCTGTGCATAGTTGTTCTTGAATCCTGGCCGTCCATTTTTCTGGTGGATCTGTGGCCTATCCAAATGTTAGGACCGTCCTGATCATCCAAAGCTGTCAATCAATCTAGGCTTTTCATTGTGTAAAACAATGAGTGGAGCATGTGAGGGTAAGTAGGTTAAGGTGAGGCAATGAGCCAAGCTGGTGCAGGAGGATCAAAAGATTTGAGTGGTGCACGGTCTATCTCCAGGTATCCAATCACGATCATGTGAAGATGACGTTCTTCAATTCAAGAGCAGTAGACCCAGACGCCATGGGAGACGCTCAGGTGAGAACCTCATCCTATCCCACCTAGCATTTTTAGGTTCATCCCATGGTTTATAATATTTTAAACATAATTAATTTACTCCTTTAATATAAAAAGGCCACTCAAAACATACATTAATTAATGTGGGTCATATCAAATAAACATTATGAAAATTATACGTTCGTTGAAAAAAAAATTAGTTTAGCCCCACTTTTTATGAGCGTAAGTATTTTTTTGGCATTTGTTTAATTAAAAATATATATTTAACTAATAATCTCACCCATCTAATTTAGATGAATCTTATTAAAAAAAATTATATTGATTAGATCCTCAACCAAGCCTTTCCTCAAAAGCAAACCTGCCCTTTTGGGTATCCCTTTGTAGTTGAGTTCTTCATTTAAGTGGCCCTCATGTAGGAAAAGCAACCAAAAAAATCATGTACTTTCCATTTTCTATCTAGAAAAAGAGGTTTTTTCGGACGTATTTTTCTTTTATACTAGGAGTTTTGCATTGAAAATCATAGGGAAATAATCCAATGAAATTATGTTTAAGGCAATTTGGGAAAAAGTCTACACAGTGAAATATATTGGGGTGATTGGCAGTGTCATACACATATTAAGCATCTCATAAAAATCAGCTCAATTAGAAAATTAAGTACATCACAAAAGAAGAAGATATTAAAATAGAGAACCCATCTTTCATTGCATAAATTTCCGATTCAAAAAAAAAAAAGATAAGAAAAAAAAAGATAAGATGGCTTAGGATGACTGAATACAACAAATTTAGAAGGGAGTTACAAGTTCCAACACATAGCTGATGAAGTTGTACGGAGCTTGTTCTTTTTTTTTTTTTTTTTTTTAAATATTCCATAGAGAATCTTGTCTGCCCACTGGACTGGATATTGGTGCAATGAGTTGTATGGGAAACCATGAAATGTATGATGGACCAAATGAGCATATGTCAGATCAATAGATTGGGATCCATGGTTGTACCTGTCCAAACATTCTGATCCCATGCCCTTCCCATTTTGAAACAAAAAGGCCGGTGCACTTTCCCAAGTTCAGTACCTACAAATGTCCCAGCCATAGATGGCTACGAAGTCATTCAACTCTCTCCTCCCATTATCATTTTTCGTGGACTTCCAATTGCCATCATTCGTTCTAGATTTCTTAGGATTTTGTGATATGTGAAGAACCCAAAAAAAGGGAATGAAAGATTTGCCATTATAGCCGGTTTGCCAACATGAAAATCTAGATGCAGTGATCGGAACCGTTGATCACGTAAGATTTACTGAGCACAACAAAGAACATGCGAATGATGTTCAGGTTATGCGATCCAATTCAAATATTGTGGGTTCCACCAGATTGTGCAGCTTTCCAATTTTTTTTGCGCATTATCGTAGTTCTTTTTCTTTTCGAGGATTTGTAGGTGCATTCCTCCTCACCACTCAAAAGGACTATGGCTTTTATCTTGAAATAGCTCTTAACCTTTTGAAAATGGTGGCTGCCGTAACACCACGCTCGCGGCAGGGCTTTCTGTCAATCCAGACCGTCCAACATTGAAAATGATGAGAAGACAGTAATAGTTCGATTTTTACAAGAGAATTTTGATATTATGTAATTAGGTGGGAGGGATTTTGTATTGTTGGGTTTGATGGTGAGTGGGCACCATAACCACGAGTATTTTTATTCCCTGTTGAAATTAAATAGCAATTTTCTCATGAATATTAATCACATAGATATTTTGAAAATATGCTAAATACGATTTTTAAAATTAATATTCAAATACACAATATCAATAAATTTCATGGAACACACGCCGATTACTCCATTTGTTATCCATTTAATAAGTTATTTTTCTATGCATCATTTTGTTAAGCTATAGGTGGCTTTTCTTATTATTCAGCCAATGAATGTGATTTCGCAACTGTAACCCATCTGCTGCTCTATATATAAACATATTTACTATTTTCTAGTCCTTTTCAGATGGTGGTGAGCTTGCATCCCACTCCTCTCCTTCTAGAGCCAAACCAAAGCCTCTCATCCACTACCCCACGAGAGAGAAAAGAAAAGGAACGCGACGTAGGGAAAACACATTTGACGGAATTCAAAGAAAAGGGAATGGAGAAATCTACATCCCAAAAAGAAGAAGAGACCCCAGTGGGCTTTTTCTCATGCTGGGGCCGTTTGAGGCTATTCAAGCTCCCATGGCTCAGAAGGCAAAGGAATGGAAGTCGGAGATTTAAGCTGATGGCTGTGATGAAAAGCAAGCACCCCAAACCAGGCAATTTCAGGTATGACCCACTAAGCTATGCTCAGAACTTTGATGAAGGTGGGTGGGATGAAGAAAACGAGAATTCCACCCGTGGATTCTCTTCCAGGTTTGCGGCTCCGGTCCCCCGGCATTGAAACTGGCTCAAGAGCCATGAAAGGTGGTTTTTTCTGATCTGGGTGGGAGGTGGTTTCTGTCGGTGATTCTTGGAAGCTCCTGGAGAAGGTTGGTGAGTGGTTCTGAAGGTTGGTGGGGGTAATACTGCTGTCATTTTCAAGGTATATTGAGTGACTGGCTATTTTTGAACCATGTAAATATCAAGCATATATACATGCAATTTCACCTGGTTAATTGACCTTAGAAACTTTTATTACTATGCATGAGAGGAAGAGATGGAGACCTTGATGTATTCTATATGCAAACCAAAGCCAGCTTCAGGTCACATTACAGAGTAATGAAATGAGTAGATCATCTCATCGAGGAGATATATTCAGATGGCTTTTACGATGTATTTGATCTTAGTTCATGACAATTCATGCAATCGATCCAAGCTAAATTATTGTTGATGGTCTAACAAGGAAAGGAAATTAAGATGCAGGGTTGGAATCATCACCTATGTTGTAGTATTTGAATATCAGATCATCATGGTTGTGTTATAAGCAATGATACAACTAAAACTTCTGTGTTGCCTTTTGGTTTTGAGCCCATTGCAATGGCCTAATTAATACAATCGACACTGATCATCATCCGTTATAGTATTTATTTAATTAAAGTAATCAATTCAATCCGATGTCTCGGTGGACCACACTATTTAAAATGTATCGAACTAATAAAATATGATAAGTATTCAGATAAATAAACACAAATATTAAAATTCTCTAGCATAGTTTATGCACATCAAAAAATCACATTAAAGGGTAGAGATATTTGCTTACATACTCTGATACTCAGAGGCTCCACATGAAGAGAGAATTTTAAGGAATTTATATTCACTTTCGAATCGTTTTAATTTTGCGTCACACATGAGTTTTTTATTGGAATTATATTTTGATTGGTAACTAAATAGGTAGGACTAGGGATGACTATATAGTATAAGATCTCACTTTAGATTGGCATCTCGCTCCTATCTTAGATCGCCAACAAATTCAACATGCCCATATCATACCCATTATTGTCTTACATTTGCCATCAGCCCCTCAAGGGATAAATCGATCCTCATTTACACGATGGATGATCAGAGAGATTTCTTAGCTACAGTCATAGGTCTATATATGGCTTTGGACATGAAATATCACTCATATGACCCTTTTACTTACTAATGCATAAAAGTCCATGAAGATTCTGAAAACAAGCTTCAAAGTATATTTTAATGATATTTTATATTATATTATATATATATCAAGTGATAATAGTCGAGTTGCATATATTAATGATATCATATAGGGATCAAGTCCTATCACAATAAGAGAAAAAAATCATAAATAAACCCCTAAAGATGCAATCTAAAGCAATCTAAACTATGATGACCCACCACGTTAGCAGTATGGCATGTTTTCCCAAAATCTACTATACTTAAATGATTAAATGTATCACGATAAAATACTAACAGACAAATAGTGAAAAGAAAAAGGAATGTAATATAAAATTTCTCTACAATTATTACAATTAATTCAAAATAAATCTCTAAACATGTCTATCATGAAAGCTTATTTCCTACATCTCAACAAAGATTATATAAAATAAATAATTTCTAAATTCTCCCATTTCAGCAATCTTCCAATATAACCCTTACTTTTCTTGAGATGGATCATTTGTAAGAGAAAATAAAGAGGTGAGTAAAAAACTCGGTAAGCAGAAAAAATAATCTTAGCACATGTATTAAAAAAATCTATACAACATATTAAATCTTGTATTTCTCTTAATATTTTAATCCTTTAACCCAATTTATTCCAGTGTCTATTAGGTAAATATTTTGGGGAATCATCTGACCAGTTTGGTGGACCACAACCTCTTATCTAGGGAAGTAAAATCTTATCTCTTGGTTGTTATTCCATCAAACTTTATGATCAGCCAAAATTTGAAAAATCTCTTTTGATTTCTTATCATCTGACCCATTAATTATAAGAATTTCATAGGAATAAGGAATCTAAACATCTCATGACAGATCTAGTGGATCAAATTAATCATCTAAATGATAAAATTTATGCCTTCAAATCTGTCCACTTTAAATTTAAAGATTTAGTCATTTTTTGGAAAATGGCTGATATGAGGAAGAAGAGAAATCATATTTTTATTCCAATCAAAAGCATTGAAATCAGAGTTTCCCATCTGATTCACGTCGATCAAAGCGATCTAGTAGTCACACCAACCGTCCAATTAGGCCGGACGCATGCTGCCAGTGCGCCCAACCATCCAAGCGGTAGCGACTGGGGGCCGGGCACGGGAGATGGACGGCAACAGCATCAGTCGACAATGGAAATAAGGGTGGCAGTGGGGCAGACCACGTAGATGGGTTTTGGCAGCCATGGCTGCTGCTTGTCAAAGGAGGCTGAAACTTTAAACAAATGGCCAGATTTAGATATTTTGGGGTCATTTGATGTCAAAATTTGATAATTTAACAGTCATTTTTCACGTTTTTGGTCTGAAACATCCAAAAACGTGAAAAATGACTATGCTCAAATGAATCTTCCCCTGTTCATTTTATGTGGCCTTATTAATCTCAAACTTATCATTCATTATAGCTGATATGTCATAGGTTTGGCTAGTGCTAGTGAAGAAGTGAGAGGAGAATAGTGGAAACGTCTTTGTATTATAGAGCTCAAGCCCTTAGTAAGCTATATGATAGATCGATCCCTGGTTTCCAACTCATCAATGACTGATGTATTCCTAGGCAACAAAAGCACTCTTCTTCATAGCCTATTGACTAATGTTTTCCCCAGCATCAAAAGCACTCTTAATCACTAGAAGTTCCACAATGCAGATATAGCCCCAAACCCCTCTCGAAAGGATGGTAATGGTAGCAACAAAATGAGTTTGAAGATTTTGCTCAACAATGACAAGGTACTTTATGTGGAAGTTGCAAAGATTTCATTGTTCTTCTATTCATCTTCCTCACCTTTCCAACCAGATCCCTACTGAAGTTATTAGGCCTTGCTTCTTCATTGGGATGTTTAAACAACTTATACAAAAGTGTGGAACCTTTGAGCCATGACAATTGTAGTGAATCAAAGAATGATGAGATGCGCTACTTGAGAACTAGCTGAAGAAGCTTGTGGAGGTAGACCCCAGGATAACTCTTTCTAAGTGCCAAAAGTGTTTTGATAATAATGATTATGACTTCTTTATGAATTGCAAACATGGTTTAGGTGAAGTGACCTTGCATAACTTCAATCCAAAGCAAAAAAATGGAGGAGAAAAATTAGCGGTAACGATGGGGTGTGGACAGAGGCATTAATCCTAGATATTTCTACTCACTGGGCCTACCATTGTGAAAATTTATTATCTCCCAATCATGACCAATAAGTCAAGTTATCTAGTGTTATCGAACTTTTTTTTTTTATCATACAGTTATCATTATTAGGTGAATACTCATTAAAAATAATAATTACATAATAGCTTTCATTAGAATTTTGGATCATAGTTTACTATTCATGCATAAGTAAATGGAATGCAACATTATGCAATGTTTGGATCTAGCTACTTGTCTTAAATAGGTTCAACAATGTCCTAAGAAACAAGACTTGTCAAACTACAACAACTCAATGAAAGCAACATTTCAAGAATTTGGAACGCCAAACATCTATGAATGTACTATTAGTAAATTCATGAAAATTTGTGATTATAATGCTTATGTCAACAGAATATATATATCCAATGCAAGACTCCTTTTTCCAATAATTATCTTTTATAGTAATTGCTAATTTTCTTTTGCTAAAGCAAACCTCAAAACCAAAATACGAACCAATGTTAGGAAGGGATTCCAAGAAATAACTATGGAAGCAATACCACAATAGAAAAGGGAATGTAAAAGGCCCTACCTATAGAAGGGACAACGAGAAACCTAGCCCATCGACATTGCCAAAGAGAAGAGAATGTAAAATAACTTGCCCATAGAAGGGACTATAAGATGCCTAGCCCATCGACATTGCCAAGGAGAAAGGAATGTAAGAGGCCCTGTCCATAGAAGGACCATAGGAGGTCCTGCACATCCACATTGATATTACCAAAGAGAAGGTAATGTAAGAGGCCTTGCCTATAGAAGGGAATATAAGATGCCCAACCCATCAACATCACTAAGGAGAAGGGACAGGAAGATGCCCAACTCATCAACATTTCCAGGAAGCTAAAAGCAGCTCCATGAAGCCCCATGAGAATGGAAGCAACCCCACAAGGTCTGATATGGAAGCAAAAGCATCATATCATTATACAAGATGTCGACGCAAATCAAAAAGACTGATTCCACCATGTCTTCTTTAGGAGGGACTTGTGTTAGGGAACTGTAACATGAGATAAGTTCTCCCATTGATAAATTAGCCATATCAGAATCCTACTCTAATGGGAAACTATTTGAGTCTCACCCAAATTGCTCTTTGAGAATACGTGTGAAGATCCTGCAAGATAGAGAAAACGTCAGAGGGCACCAGGGGTGTTCTCAGCATGAGTACTTCGACGCTCAAGTCAGTAAGGGACTTTAGTAGAGATTATGAGAAATAAGGTAAGCTTGCCCTTTAGAGAGCTTATACCTGGTATATTTATAGTTAAGCATTAAAAATATATACACGTAGAGATCTACGTAATCCTTACACAGATGGGATGAAGATTCTTGAGAGATACATGTCCTAGTTCTTTTAGGATTTTCCTTTAGGGAACGGTTATAGAGTTTCACGAAACTGCATTATAGTTAGAAGAGGTTTCTCGTTAGAATAGAGATCTGACGTGGCTTGGTACCAGCTAGATAATAAATATTTAGTATTAGAGTTCCTTAATAGAAACATATTTCAATCACAATATGGTTCTATAAGACTCCAACTAGAGTTGAAAACATTCCACAAAAAGGATTTTTAAGAGAATTAAGAGATGGATAATCATCTTGAATCCTTGTCTACATAGGACTGTCTACATCTCTAGAGTCCTTGGTGTATCTATCTACTATAATCATATCTGATGTTTTTGATTCTCACTGTTGAATTTCTTTTAGTATCATTCCTAGTGAAGCTCACCCTAGAGAATCATTTGGCCATGCTGCACTGATGAAATTCCATATATTTGAGCATGTTGCTGCCTTGGGCAACATGACTGGCATGCAATGCATAATAACCGTCAATTGCTTCACTATATGCAGATGGATCAGATAATTTATATAGATGTAATCATAGGGATTTCCGTGAGCTATAGCTTACAAGATCTATCATGGAAAGTTTTTATTGAGAAGTTAGCCATTATGGGCATAATAAAAAAATGTTCACAGCTTTTTCTTTGCACATGAAAAGCATTTCGAGTCCTTATCATTTTCTGTTTCATTTGGCCCAGTTTCTAGTTTTATCTAAATTATCTCATTTTTAATCATGTTTCTGATTTTTGCCAATGCATTTTAATATTAAATCTTTTTCAAAAGCCAACAAGTGTAATAACATTGTTTTCAAAGAACAATGAGTTGGAGAGGTTGACTTTGAAGGTTGCAATGTGATGAGTCTTACGGGCTTTGAAGCATTGAAAGAAGATTAACTTGCCCAGGCTAATAAGGAAACAAACGAGATATGCGATTGGAAAGGAGAGGCTTTGAAGTTAATTGCGCTGATTGTGGTGCTTGGAAGTTGTTAGGGAACTTTGAGAAGAATCTTAGAATTTCTTCTACAGCTCTTCATGGGCCATATTCATAATGATTGATTTTCTATGCAAGTCAAATAAATAAATATATATATATATATAGAAATAATCTTAACAATCATTATATGCTGACTCTTTAGACGTATTAAATTCATAAATAAAAATAAAATAAATTGATAGATTTCTAAAAAAAAGGTCATGGTCAAATGTTTACATGGGGCAACATCCATTAAAAATAGATATTTTAATACTTTATTTGGTTATAAGCTAGATAATTATCTACTGTCTTTAATATCAATCAAGAATCAGATTTAAATATTAAACTATTTAAACTTTAACAATGGCATCTATGATCAAGTGGTGATGATTAATACACAACGTCTTGGAAAACATAAGAACATAATAAATAAGCTTTTATGTTTTTTTATATGACTCATTAACTAGATCATTATTATAAAAATCCCAACTCTAGCATGAAGTATTGGTCACTTTGTACTTATCAAATCCCGCTGGCACATATTGTCCACTTTAGACCCATCATATATAAAGTTTGCATGATTTGATCTCACTAACATATAAAGTTTGCATGATTTTATCGCATTGGGTAATTCTTTAGCTCAAAAGTACTTCATAATGACTTTCCATAATTCACACTTGAACTCTGATCTCAAGTTATCTAGGTTTCAAAAACAACTCTATTACCAATTAAGCTGATCATTATCATATATTATTTTCTACCAGAGTGAGGTTAACCATACGAATCCTGTAATGCTATTTGTGCCGATTTTGGCCTACGTCATCAGTAAATACATGTATTATTGTTTCCTTCCTAACCTCTTGCAATGCAAAACCCATAAGAGGAGATGAAAGTTGCAATGTGTAAATCGAGGACAAGAATTTTTAGAGAAATGGATTTCAAAAGGAATTATAGATCTGCAAAGCAATCCTTAGCCTTGTCTGAAACAAACAACAGTATCGAGAATTACAACAGCATCTGAAAATCAATATCGTATCAAAACAATCCCCCGCCATCATCACTTGCAGATTGTGGACGATCGTGGAAGCATTTTCTAGCAAGCATAGTTTATATAAGCAATTGACAGAGAACGTTGTGAAAACAACTGCCCGAATATTAAGTAGAATCAATGCTGCTAGAAATGAGAGGCCCCCTGATCACGTATTTCAGCTTCAAAAATGCTATAAAAAGGGGATTAATTAACGTAAAAGTTATACAACAAATACAAGAAGTGCAGCTGGCCTCATTATAGGCTAACAACAGGAGAATTTTAACGAAAGGGTGGCACAGCTATCATTTATTCTTTGTAATTTCATGTACAAAGCTAGTAGATAGAAATGTCTGCAGAATTTGATGATTGTTGTGTTACATTATCGTCTTCAACACTTCAACAGCATTCTCTTTACAATTGGAAATAATTGACATCAAGCACAGCATATTCGGATGCATCTCTGCGTTGAACTCCGTTAAATAGTTCAGCAGAGACAAAACACCCAAATGACGCACCATTACCAATTACTTCATGAAGGCTTCATTGTGCATCCAAATACAAACGAAAAATGTTCCTCTTAAAAGGCAGCTTCACCAAGGAAATATATATTGAGAAGGAGATATGATCAAAAAACAGGGCATCCATCAACCCCTACCCCCTTAGCAGTAGGACAACTGGCAAGATCGCAATGCTCTCCACCTGTGCCCCACCAAGTTAGGGTTTTATCCTCCAAGCCTAAGGAGAAATATAGCAGCACCCCCATGAATGCTACACCAGCATCTAGTGCTGCTGAGAGAACGTAGTTGTACCTTTGCCACCATTTCTTCCTATATCTGAAAATAAAAAAGTTAAATATTGTTCCAAAGAAGGCCCATGCATTGTAGTTCAACGCCGTTGCTGGCGGCATCATAGCCGTTGCTCCCAAAAGGACAGGGAGATTTATCAAAGGGATCCATGTTTGTTTAGGGAATGCTTTGTGCAAGAGCCACACAAATACGGGGCCAATAGCACCACCTAGGAAGAACCAGTTGAGGGCGGCATAGTTCCCAAGAGACCCAAAGATCCGCTTTGGCCCCACCAAACCCCAAATAACAGATGCATCGAAGAAGACGCGATCGCTTGGGCAAGTCCAAGGGCTGTTTGGAGGCAGTAGATCATCACGACATATATTAGTAACAGAATTCAGCAGCCACCATGCCACTGAAAGGTTGATTGTTCCAGCTATTATAGTGCCTACAAACTGGTTGAAAAGACCAAGCAAAGAAGAAAGGGATAAAATAATCAGTATATACTATTCTCAGATCCGATACAGGACATTGGCAAACATATATAACATCAGCATGTCTGCAAATAAGGTTGTTAGAAGGCCAGAGGCCATTCATTTGAAGCTACAGTAGAGGTATAAAAAGGGCCTTTGATCTAACTCCTCTCAGTGTCTTTCCAAACACAAATAATCTTGCCTGATGACCGGGATGGCTAGATTTTCCAGCCATAGCATATATGGCTGGGAGCACATGAGGAATGGCTAGTGATGACACAAGAATTGGGTTTGTCAGAAGCGTAACTTAGCCTTCAGTTTTGTAAGTGTTAACCTCCATTTTCCGTATTGAGAAAGAGAGAATAAGAAGGGAAAATAAAATACCTGAACCAAGAACATCGATCTTGGTGGGATTTTCATGTAATGCCCAAGCTTGAAATCAGCAAGGAAGGAGATGGCCTGAGTCATGCTCATGTATCCATAGACTTTGAAACAGACATTTGCAATGGGCTTTCCTGGTAGTATCAAACCCATGACATACTCGGTGATAATGTTCAGTCCCGGAGTCTGAAAATTGAAGATACCAATAAATACAAGAGTATCCAAAATCTGCGTATGATATATTAGTAAATTTTTTTGTGATTGTATCATGCTGTTTTGTCCATTGCTTGATACCAAATCATGGTACAGTAACACAAATCCTCAATGCACAAAGGGAACCAAGAAAGAAAGTAAAGAGAATGCAACTCTTTACCTGATTTGTGGTAGCAGTTATAATACTAATAGGAAGAGTGAAGATAAAAGCCATGACACAGGCAAATAGGAGACCCCACCACGGCATCTGAACCTCACTTTTAAGGGCAGTACACATGACAAGGGAGAGTGCCACAGTCAACACCAGCAGCAGTTGAAACCACCAATCAGGTATGTCTTTATACTTCCTCATCAACCTCGTATGGATGTCTTCTTTACCTTTATACGATGCTCGAAAACGTTCATAAACCTCCCTGCACAAATGCAACTTCAATCAATCACATAGCTATAGCATTTTAAAATGCAAAGTACATGGCTTATGAGAATATAGCATGCATGATGCAATCTAGCCAAACAAAATCATAGGCAAGACGGAATCGGAGGCCATATCAGCTCATCCTATATAAAATGGTCAAGAATCAACAGAAGAAAGTCATTAATTATGTAAACAGAAAATTGCAACTTTATAACAAAACCTAGGTATCTATCAGAGTAATTGTTTAAACTAATTAAATAATAGCAGCGACCATACATACCTTCCATTGAAAAGGGCTACATGTGTAAGTGTAGAAGCAATGGTTGCAAAACCAAACCCATAAGTAAGAGAAAAGAACATGCTCAGATGAATCTTCCCCTGTTCATTGTATGCGGCCCTATTTATCTCAAACTTATCATTCACTATAGCTGTTATGTTGTACGTCTGGCCAGAGGCAGTGAAGAGGTGAGAAGAGAACAACGGAAATGTCTTTGCATTGTAGAGGTCGAGCCCCCAGTAAGCCACAGGAATGACAACATAGACTATCAAAATGAAGCCAATATAAACATTAGCAATGGCGAAGAACGGGTAGATGAGAGGACTGAACATGAAGGCAGCAACCGCAGACCAGTCGAGAGTGAACGCTCCAAGGCCAAGGCCCCTCATTCCTGAGCCAAGCTGCTGTGCAGTGACAGACTTGGAGAACGCCCAGCAGATCCATGATATGTTTGTCAAGGTTGGAAAGAGGTAGCCAGGTACAGCATACCAAGAGAAGCTACAGATGAGAGCAATCAGGAAGAACTTTGCCCGTGACATTCGCTGCTCATCCTTCTCATGTAGAGCCCTGAAAAATTCAAATCAAATTTACATAGCAATTATCATCTTTGTCACCATTGTGGTGGGTAGTCCACAGTATATGCCTTGGTGTAGGGGTGGTCACAATTCATGATAGATATGCCAATATTATTTCCTTGAGTATTCCTTGAGTAGAAATTCTCATTTGGCTTGGAATTCCAAACCAAGCTTGGATTGACCAAGTCATGAGCTGAGATAAATTTAGATAGGTTTTGTTCTTAAATATTTCTTTGAATCTTAACGCCCACCTAGGTTTTGAAATGAAATAATTTTTGATATTTGGACTAAATAAATAGTTCTAAGCATATTAGTTGAATTGGATGTGATTAAAATTTTATGCTTTGTAATATTAAGGAACCATAACATGACATAAGCATTATAGTTTGCACTGCAAGGTTACTAAAGGCACCGTCTCTGCCGGGAGCACTCCAAGAGGAACTCTTAAAGGAACCAGAGGATTAATAACCATCCAGAATCCTTCGCTGGATAGGAGTTCCCATCCACCTAAAACAGTCCCCGCATACGGCACCGTATTTCCTGTATATTAACGTAAGCTCAAGCTATAAAAATACAAAGTATGCATACCTTCTGATCATAAGATCTCTACATTATCTAGGCACAACTCAAACATGTAAAAATAAAATAGAAATTGCATAGCGTAATTGGTATCACATAATTATTCTTCAATATTAATTTTTTTTGTAACATGAAACAAAAAAACCACTAACAATGGCCTGAAAATGGAGGTTCTGGTTACATTTTAATAATCCCCTCAAAGTAGTCGGCAAAAATTGGTAAAAATAAAAGAAAAAATCAATTTTCAAACTGCCCCAAGAAAAAATCTTTTAATTTTTAAGAGATTTAACTCCACAAGACAAAAAGCAGAACGGCCATTATGCCCATTAATGTCAAGTACATATTTGCAAAATGATATGAAGGGTATAAAAGTACTGATAAAGAGCATCTCCATCTACATGTAAAGCAACAAATTTTACATGGCTTCACAAAATTCATTGAAATCATTTTCTCAAACCTAGTATTTCTAATCTAATCTCCATCGAACTTTTATTAGCTATCCAATTTATTCATTGGATGGGTTTCATCGGAGATGATCCCAAAGACTGAATACTAGACAAAACTACTAAACCGAAGAGAAATTAGCCGAACACCTCTCTAATTTATTCTTTCCTTATACATTATTCTTCCGATGAAACACCTCTCTAGCCTTTTATTAAAAGGGCAAGTTGGCACCATTGCTCGTGGGCCGAGCATCATAAAAAAAAACACTCGGTCGAAACATCTACTTTCGTAGCTTTCAAGCGTCCGTCACCTAGGTGCCGGAAAACTGCGCACCATTATCCACGAGTCCTGCGGCTGCCATAACGAATGTCAAACGGCGGATAGGAAATTCAACTGCCCCGTGACTCTCTAGCCGCAGGAAATGACGGCGGTGGATGCCGGCATTCCCCTGGCAGTTCACGTGCAATGTCGGCAGACTTTTCGGCACGCCTATGGATGTTTTCCAAAAAACGTTGCTAGTTGCTGCCATCCTAATTCACTTTTGTGCCCATCTGAGCCGTTCACTGTGTACGTGTTTAGATTTTACGTTGTTCATAGAATTAAAATTAATTTAAGAATAATTTTCAATTAGTCATTTAAGAAAACTCACATACTTTTAATTGAATATCTAAAGTTTTAAAAGCATTTATCCCATCTATAATAATGATTATATAAAATTTTATAATATTTTAATGCTTAGTGAATAAATTCGAATGAAATTTAAATTTTACACATATTTAATATTTTTATATGATGTGACCTATATAAGATTTTGATTGGAATAATCAATTTAAGAAGACTTAACTAATTTACTTTGGTAGAGCAAGCATTCCCTGCAGAGAGAGAGAGAGAGAGAGAGAGAGAGAGAGAGAGAGAGTTAGAAAAAAAAAGATAAACAGAGGTGGATCACGGAGCTATCCTAAGCCGTTGAACTATCTTTCAAACATGATTGGTATAAAGTCAATTCAACGAACCTGGACTCCCCATGTGCCATCGCAAAGTCGCAATGCTCATCTTCCCAGGTTAGCACATGAAGAGAGGAATAATCGAGTTTTGACTCCTTTGTCCTCTTATTGTTTTAAAATTACAACAAAAAATAATACTATGTTTAGCAAACCCAAGGAAAACTATTCAATTGTAATATTATCACTGAATACTATACAAAATTACTAAACCGAAGGGAAATTAGCCAAACACCTCTCTAATTTATTCTTACATTATGCTTTATTCTTCCGAGGAAACACCTCTCTAGCCTGTTACTAAACGGGCAAGTTGGCACCATTGCGCGTGGGCCGAGCATCATAAAAAAAGTACTCGGCCGAAATATTTAACTTCGTAGCTTTCAAGCGTCCATCGCCGAAGAAAAAAAAAAGCCTAAAAAAAAAAAAGGGCACCAATGATGGCAGTGGAGTGGGCCCCACGAATCAGTGATGCCACCGCGCATCGTTATCCACGAGTCCTGCGGCTGCCACCAGCTCGACCGCCCCCTGACTCTCTAGCCGGAGACATGGCGGCGGTGGAGCCCACATTCCCCTGGAGGCTCACGTGCAAGTTCGGCAGGCTTTTCGGCACGCCTATGGATGTTATCCGCGCATGTTGCTAGTTGCTGCCATCCGAATTCACTTTTGCGCGCACCAGCCGTTTACTGTCTACGTGTTTTGAATTTACGTTGATTATAAAATTAAAATTAATTTAAAAATAAATTTTAACCTAGTAAAATTATTCAATGATTTAAAAGAGCCTCTATACTATTAATTAAACATCTAATTTTTTTAACGTGTTTGTCCTATTTATAATAATGATTATATAGAATTTTATAATATTTCAATGCATAGTAAATAAATCCAAGCGAATTTTTAATTATATATTTATTCTTTTCTAAATGATGTGGCCATGTAAGATTTTGATTGAAATAATTTGTCATATTTTTATTAAAAATAAAATATTAAATATAATAGTTAAAATAAAAAATCATCAAAACATGGCCCAGTTCAAAAAACTGTACTAGTTTGCTTTGGTAGAGCATGCTCTGGTGAAGCATTCCCTGTGCATATATAGAGCTGAAAGGTAAAGATAAATAGAGGTGGGCACCACTGGACAACGGATCACGGAGCTAACGTGAGCCGTTGAACTATCCTCTTAAACAGGTTTGGGATGAAGTCAATTCAGCGAACCTGGACCACCATGTGCTATCCCAAAGTCGCAATGCTCATTTTCCCAGGTTAGCACATGAGGAGAGGAATAATCTATGTTTGACTCGTTTGTCCTCTTAATGTTTTAAAATTTCAATAAAATAAAACTATGTTTAGCAAACCCAAGGGAAATTATTCAATTGCAATATAATATTATCACAGAGATTTCTACGCAAGCAAGCAGTTTGTTTAGAGTTCGTAATCATGTATAAATCCAATCCATTCATTATCTTCAGCACCCTTTATTTTTCGAAATTTTGGTTACACAGGAAGTGATAAACATGATGAATGGATGAAATCATTTTCTCAAACCTAGTATTACTTATCTAATCTCCTTCGAACTTCTATTAGCTGTCCAATCTATTCAATCGATGATTATACCAAAGACTGAATACTAGACAAAATTACTAAAATGAAGAGAAATTAGCCAAACACCCCCTCTAATTTATTCTTTCCGTATGCTTTATTCCTCCGATGAAACCCCTTTCTAGCCTGTTCTCGTATATCTCTTTAAATTTCTCTTTCAAAATTGTTAAAAGGGCAGATTGGCGCCATGACGCGTGGGACTGGCACCATTAAAAAAAAAAAAAAATACTCGGTCGAAATATCTACCTTCGCATCTTTCAAGCCTCCATCGCCTAAAATTTGAAAGCCCCCCAAAAAAGCGATATATGATGGCCGTGGAGTGGGCCTCGCACATCCGTGATGCAACCGTGCATCCTTATCCACAGGTCCTGCGGCTGCCACCGCAAATATCAAACGGCGAACAGGAAATTCAGCCGGCCCCCGCCTCTTTAGCAGGAGGAATCACGGCGGTGGGGCCCACCTCCATCTGGCCAGCTCACGTGCGATGTTAGCAGGCTTTTCGGCACGCCAATGGATGTTTTCCTCACACGTTGATAGTTGCTCCCATCTTAATTCACTTTTGTGCTACTCTGAGCCGTTCAAGGTCTACGTGTCTTGGATTTACGATGTGCGATTTACGGCGATTGAGATCTCTTAGATGGTTGTGAACTAGCAGTAAAACGGGATGTTGTAAACGTACCGGAATAGTGAGACTTGGACGAGAGTACTGGGCCACCACATGTGGGCAGGCTCGACCACGTATTTCCGAAGCAGGCCCGCCCATCCGTACCCGAGCACCTGCAATCGACAGCGTACGTCATCAAGGGGCGGCATCCAACCACACGGCGCAGATTAGCAACACTAGAAAAAGCAATTGCAGAAGTGCGAGTAGTCACTTCATCCATATTGTATATTATCTTCAATAATATGATTAATATCTCATTGGATGGCGGCGAAAAAAACAAAAAACTATACTATAGGAAACTACTATTTTCATGTATTCTAAATTTTATTAATAATATCAAATATTTCATAATAATATCTTAAAGATTTCGATAATATTGACAATTTTATTATTTTTGTTCCAAATTATCATTTGAAGATTTTTTTATCACCATTTCGCCCTTTATTTTTTTGTCAAACAGCAATGATAACTTCTCTAAATAATTTAAAACTCATATATATAGTATATATCATTAAAATATATTTATATTAATATGTACTTCATTTTCATGCATCAAACACACACTAGATTCATTGAGATTGCATGTCGAGGCCTGTTATATATTTCCATCAGCATTTTCATCTTAAATGTATATTTATATTTATCTTAATTTAACATAAAAAAATTTTATTTAAAAGAATTAAAATATTACTTTGTTATTGTTGCCATAAAATTTTTTAATAAAAATAACACTATTTAGATCGAAGCCACGATGTTTTTTCAGGGCCACCCAGACACTGATCCGAAGTCAAAGACTCCCAACCACGAAAAAACAATTCCAAGTTGGTACGATACGCACGCACTTCAACACGATATCGGAGCACTTTTTAAATTATTTCTCTGCTACCGTCTCAGCGCAAGTTGGCAGAGACAACACTGCCGGTGAAAACGAGAAAAAAAAAAAGGAAGAAAGAAAATCCGCTTACCTGCGTCGTGATGATGAGAATCCAACCGGTGTGGAAGGAGATGCTCCGCTTGTAAAAGGCCTTTATGATATTCACGATTCCCACAGCATACGCCGACCCGTTGCCGAAGGCGTAGCCGGCATTGGCGAAGATGGAGATCAGCACGTGCTCCTTCATGTTGAACGGCCCTGGATTGAGCGAGAACTCCCTCGCCCCGAAGCCCGGCAATCTGAACCGTCCACGTGGCAGGACCCTCGCCAGGAATTGCCCCGCCGGCAGCGAGGCCACCTGCACGGAGATCTGCGTGATGACGAGGGGCTCCGTCCGGTAGGCGAAGAACTGGTTCAGGAACGACATCCCGGCGCACGATAGCACGCCTAGAAACCACATGCGGAAGGTCCACACCGGCAGCGACGGATCGTCGGTGTTCGTCACCGTCAACCGGACCTGTTCGACCGGCGAGATCTCGTCGTCGTCGACGGGATCGAGGTGTTTGGGAGGACAATCGGCGGCCACTGTTCCCATTTCCGGAGAGATGGAAGGAGAGAGCGCGAGAGAGTAGGTATGCGTCGGGGTCGAATCGGAGGCTTAATGTCTGGCTTTGCTTTTCAGGCAGGTGGGTCTGGACTGTGGAGTGGAAATGAGGATCTTAATGAAAAACAGATAAAAATCTTCTTGAAATAGTAGGTTGCCCAGCCCAGCTAGTTGATATGCTGGCGACGCTAGCTTGGGAATATTCCAATGCACGGCTGGGTTCACGGATGGAACTCGTGTTAACGCGCGACGCTTAAAGAAGGGTTGGGATGAAAATTGGTAATCCAACGAATTGATGGAGCGGAAGGCAGTCAGGCACTAGGCTGGCCAGTTAAATACTGAAAATATTAAAAAATTTCTTGGTTTCTCTTTTGTATTCTCAATTTTTTAATGTAGCTGATTAATTTATGTTAGGCATTTGTTGGTAAGATTTGTGGCCACGTGCAGCCTAGGGCATAGATGCTCCTCCCAATTAAAATATAAGATCAAATTCTTAACCATCATTATATATATGCATATACTTTAAATATGTTATTATTTGTGTCATAATCAAAATTACAAGTAAAGTCTAAAATATTGATTTTTTTTAAATAAATAATTAGAAGGCTTGATATGGTTCACCAACTTATTATCATAAGAGTTCAAAAATTGTAAAAGTATATTATCGTCCACTTATCATTCTCTCATCATCATTCTACTTTTACGTCACTATTTTTACATTTTTTTAATCTTTTATACACTATGTGCAAACATAGCTTAATAGAATATTCACATGGTTTATATTTCTAAAACAGTCTATAAAATCAATTACCGTTCATGAGTTTATTAAAATATTAGAATTGAAATGGTCAAAAAAAAAAAAAAGCGCTTAAATTTTAAGAACAATGGCGTGCACAGGCGGCATTTGATTACCCATTTACGGTGAAGCAGTACGGTTTACGTGATATTCTGGACAACCAGCCACTAAACTAGAGGCTGGCTATCTTAATCTTGGTGGTATGGAAAACGCCCACCATGCCTCCCATGTGTCGTTGCCGTGGAACTTATAGCTTTCTTCTTCCCTTATTTTACTAAAACTATCGATACACGATATTCATTCTTCCTGACGTATGTTAATAAGCTTTCACTTTACACTACTAATCCTGTCCGTCTGAGAAAGAGAAAAGATATTGGAAACACCCCTAAATAAAGATAAAGCAGTAAAGCTTTTTATATTAAAAATAATGATTAAAAATATAATTAAAAAAAGATTATTAGGTGGCTAAAATGTCAAATGTCATTTTCTTTATATGATATTATAACTATTTTTAATTATTTTTCCTCTATCATTATTATTTATTATTTTTAATTATTACCTTTTACTTTTATAGTAAAAACTCTTTATTGATTGGTCTAGTCTAGTCCAGTTTGATTTAATATTTAATCTTTTAAAATTTTATTTATTCATAACTATGTTACAAATATATGTTTTTCATACAAAGTATATTCATTTACTTTTTGTTTTACATCATAATCAATCATGCTAAGATCATTTACGTTTCTCTTCTTTTTATTTTTTTTATTCCCTCTCCATCCAACCAAACACCCACCCTTTGTTCTTCATTTACATTGATTTAACGGATTTTTCTCCACCGTAATTAGACAAAATATATCCACCTGATTGGGTGATTTCCCTGCGGCGATCAATCAGACCAGTAAATAAGCTGTCAGTTCTACAAAGAAGGCCCACAAAAATCGACGGTCCAGATCATGGCGCTGGGGATTTGCAATTTTACCCTTTTCTTTAATAAAGAGACGGAGAATTGGAGATTCTAGATCCGGAATTTTCTTCCCTGAATCCTACCAAGATAGAGCAAAGGTACAGCTGTCGAAAGTCAACCCTCCGGTCTTCCCGTCTTACTCAAGCGCAGCTAAAGCTGTCTGGTGGGCCCCATAGTAATCAAAAAGGAAACGAAATTGGGCCCGCTTCGCTTGTGCTGTTTGTGGCGTCAAAGCGTTCCCACTGGCGGTGCGAATGTGGTGATACTCGAGCCTACCAAAGCTGAAAATCATGCACGTAACAAGATCCACCATCAAAATCAGCGGCTATGATTCAGCAACTGATATTTCAGTGAGGTTGCTGGATTTTGGCCCACCATGATGTTTTCATAAACAATGAACTGCCTGCATTCTTCACACGTGTGGGAGATAGACACGAATAGAGGAAAGAGAGGCGCTGTATGTTTATTTCTACAACCTGGCATTTCCTTTAAAAACCTCCAATGCAACCGTTTCATCAGGTGAAATACGTGAATGTAACCATATTTTGGTAAGGTTTTGATTCAATAAGATAGGCTTCCCTGCAAATTAGGTTTGCCTTTTCTATTTTTATTAGATGCAACCTAAACATTTTGGGCCCACCGTAATACTATAATTGGATCCAAGCTATAGGCTATATTTAGTCTTATTTATTTTCAAGATATAAAAAAAACACATTTTATTGAAGTTTTATGTAGACTTCAAAATTCAAAAAAGTAATAAATTTTATTTTAAAAATAAATTGGCATTTAAAATTTCTCACATAGGTTTCTATTATTAAGATTATTTTAAGTAGAATATCATGGTGAGCCCAAAATAAAAGGGTAGTACCAGGATCTGAATATCGACTCCCATAATTTTATCACTTTCTACTCTATCATTAATAGAATAAAAATAAATATCATGATGATTATAAAAAAATGTGAAAGTTTGATTCTAAAAACATACTCGACCATAGAAAATTCCAATTGATATTGATGGAAAGCTCCAACCCTTTAGAATATACAAATTGACCAAAGGTTTTTATTTTTATTTTTATGGAATTGATCGAAGTTTATTTTTTTAATCTTATCTTGACAACAAGTAAGACATGGGTAAATATCTCGTGTCATTTAGTTTCCTTTACCCCTCAACAGGCATGCCCAAACTTTCCCTCATCCCCACCATGAATTTTCACGAAACACCATCGTTTACCTCGCTAGTTCCTACCATGCTACTTGCATTGCCATGTGAATATTTCAAATGTGTTCCTGCCATCAAAAGCCGCCAAATTACAATGCACAGTTACCTTGCAAACAGCATTACTAAACCTTTCAAGGCATAAAAATATCTCTAGTAATTAACTTCTTTACTATTATTGGAAGACTGGAATAATAGTCTTTAAAATTTTAATGGTTAATTAAGTGAATGTCATTTTTACCTTTCCTAATTTACTGATATCATGTTTACCCAGCTATTGTCTTTCTTGAAGCTGTCCCTAGCAATGATGTGCATAGCTTCTGAAAGTTATTTGGTGCTAGGTCAAATCATACTGCCTCAGGAAATTAATGGCTTGTTAATCATGACTTAGGCGTTCCACCTGGATTTAACGACTCATAGCCACACTGCTAAATTATTCTCCGCTCTACACTATTGTAGTTGCTGGTGGTGAGCCTTTTTATGTCGGCTCTTCATTAACCATGACATCTTCTTCCCAATAATTGCCCTAGTCTAAGGAGTGTAATCCAAAAGTCCTCACCTCATTAACTAGGGCGATTTGGTATATCGCATCTTCTTCACAATAATTCTTGCAACAAGTGATAGATGTAACGCCACTCAGCAATGGTCACAATCACATCATTTAATTTTGTAAT
>JAYJMB010054370.1:0-28139 GCA_036873735.1 Pouteria campechiana
TGGTGTGAAAACTAGAAAATCTATACGTAATGTTTGTGGGCATTTTGCATTTATTTCTAACTTGAACCCACTTGCATTGAACAAGCTCTCAATGACGAAAATTGGATAATTTCTACGCAAGAGGAACTCTATCAATTTGAGAAAAACAAAGTGTGCTAGTTGGTTCCTAGACTTTAGAACCTTGATGTGATTGGAATAAAATGAGTATTTAGGAAGAAACTTGATGAAAGTAGATTAGTCATTAGAAATAAAGAAAGATTAGTAGCTAAGGGGTATTTTGTAATGCCCCGCACCCCCACCCTATGCGTTTTGACCACGACACATCGAGGCCGACTATCATTTCCCTCTCCTCAAGGAAAATCTTCACATAATCTCACAATTTTCTTATTTCTAAGGGAAATATCCTTCTTAAAATTAGGTAGAGTCTGCCCTAAAATATAAGCATTTAAACTTGTGCATTCATTAATGCAATTCTACACATTTCCATAATTACTAAAATAATGTCTAAATAAATACATTTATCACAAATTTACACCCACGCCCATACTCACAGCTCCACCCAAGATTGAAACGGTATCATGAAGGCAATGCATTCCCCTAGATTAATACAAATCCACTCACAATATTATGAATAGTAATCATGACATGCCATTTCATTTACATCTTTTAGAATCATATATTACAATATACAATCTTTGAATCAAATATAATTACATCTACGTTAGGGGATTCCAGTCCCCATTTCATCTTACCATATAGAATTATCTTCAAATCTTGCTCATCCGTTCCAATCAGCAATTGGGATTCTTTACCTAACCTATCAGCTAAAAATTTAACATAAGAAGGCGTGAGTCTGGGTAACTTAGTAAGTAGACAGGAATATAAAAAATAATAAACGAACAATCACATGTTCTCATCCAGAACATGAATACAAACTATCACAACCTGAATATATATATCCAGGAGGCTTAAGTCCTCCTCAATTCAATATAATGCTCTACTCCCTTCAAGCGTATACAACCATAACTATGAGTGTGTCCACTAGACACCTCACCTTTCAGCCACTCTAGACTCATCATACAAGACTAGGTGCCATGCGGACACCAGACAAATCAAAACTATGCAATACAAGCATAACCTCATAACTGTGTCATTCGGGCACCACAAATAATCTCATTGATCTTGGAATGTTTCTCATTCCACCACTATACATCCATCCACATTCAACAATCATATATAGCATTCTAGGACACTCAATGTCCCCATTAATCCCTATATCCATATAGACACAAAAGATAATTCATGGGATAATCCTTATCCCTCTTTTCAACAATCCACATCATATTACATACATCAATACATACAACATAATAGAATTTCTACCATTCCCATCCAACCAAGCATTCACATGCTATTATACTTATCAATTTACACATAGCATCAAGATAGTTCTTATCCCTTTCATTTAGACATCCATATACAAGAATAAAACTAATATACATAAAACACAAGATATTTTCTATCCTTAATAATCATATGTTCATAATATACAAATTATATCTATCACAACCAGGGAATAAACACTATTCCTTGTCAGTCTACTCATGCTTAATAAATGCATATCAACACAATCAGGGGATATTTCTTTTCCCAAATATTCAGTAATCAGAAAACATTATGAATCTCATTCTTTAGAACATCATAGGATATCTATAATCCCTCAAACAAAACATGCATGCCTGGAAACAAACAACAGGATATTCATATCCCCATACATTCATTCAAACACAAAAGGGGGTGCCTACTTACCTTAGGCCTTTAGCTCTATAGCTTTTCATCCTTCTCAAATCATCCAGTATAGAGCAAAAATCCCATTCATTTACAAGACAATTTGGCTAATTCATGTCAAGCCAATCGATTACTGTTTAATCATTTGTAATCACGTATTCAATACATCATATTAATACCTCCTTCATAGCCAATCTTTGACTATAATCATAAAAAATGTGACAAACATTAGTTAAATTAGGGTTTCCCCATAAATATTATATGAAACCTTTTTGCTTCACATATTTATCTAGTATTACAAACACCTCGATTTAACTTTGAATTTAATCAGCATGGCTTACATAGCCCATATACAAAAGCCTTCTTTAATCCCTAATCAGGGCATAATAAAAAATCCAATTTCATTGGTCTAATCCACCCCATACAAGTTCTAAAACATTATATCATGCAATTAATCATTTCCCCCATGGTTAGTACAACATAAACCATGAAAACCCCAAATTGCATTGTTCATGAAACCCTAATTTAGCATAAAAACCCAAATTCAATTGGGAAAAATAATTAAACAAGTCCAAAATCCTCTAATTATGGGGTTAATCATTTCCCCCCATAATTTCCATATCAAATCCATCATTTTCTCCAAAAATCCACTATTCCCAAACCCTAACAATGTATAAACAGTAAATTCAGTTGGGTAAAAGCAACTTAACACTGATTCCAAGGATGGTTTCCAGTCATGATAAAGATTCCAAGCTCCATAATCCAAGTGGCACCCTCCATTTGAAGGAAATTGAATTTCTTCGTTTTTCTTCCATTTTCCATGGTTCAAATTGTAGAATCACATAGTATGTATGGTTTAACCTAGGGAGGGGTGAATTAGGTATATAAAAATTGCTTAACCCCTATTAGACCATTTTTCTCTTTTCGTGCTTGTGTGTGGTGTGATATAAAGTGAATGATAAAATAGTAAAGTGTATGAATGATAAAGTAAATAACCAAACACACACAAACAATGCTATTTTTATAGTGGTTCGGGAACACTATCCCTACATCTACTCCTCAAAGAGTACACACTTATTGTGCATTGGGTTCCACTATATCCCATATAATAGAAATACAAAAGTACTCCGAATACTCTTCTAGATTCCAGCTCTAGGGGGCATAAACATAGTGGTCCCAATACTCTTCTAGATTCTAGCTCCGAGGGAAATAAATATAATGTTCCCAATACTTTTTTGGATTTAACATGGTTTCGAAGATCACTAGTAAACTTGTTGGTTTTCTAGAGCTCACCAACAACTCATACAATATGATTTCTTGAGCTCACATAAACTCACTAGTTTTTAGTTTAATCAGAAAAATTATATGCATTAAAGCACAGGGGAAGATGAGATCTTTTATAGCTCTAGCAATACAAAATGATCTTCCCAAAATATTAACTCAATGGCCATAAGGATATGCAAATTGAAGTTCATAAAGGATAGATGACAGTTTAAGCTCTTGGCCATAGGTGGAAAGATTTGCATAAGGTTAAGCTCACTTGAAATGCTTTCCTTCACTCTTTGAATTGGTTCACCTTTTCTCCTTAAATAGCTTCTTCATAATTTTGACTGTTGAAGAAGATGGGTTCCATTGAATACAAAAACAACAGTAATAATAAATGAAGAAGACGTTGAGATTTCTGCCATTAAAGTGCATGCCTTTCTGATTTGTCTTGAGCTGGTGCATCACCATTCTTTTATAGAGAGGAACAAAAGCTATTGCTGAAATATTTTTTCTCATTTTGACTTAACATAGCTAGAAAACTTACAACACCGCTTGTTGCCGAAAATCATGCTAAGACAAGTCTACATAATGAAAGAACGAATGCAGATGCCATTTCAATGCAAGTCATATAAATCAATTTTCCTCTGATAGGTCATGACCTCTCTCTGTCTGCATTTGTCTGTCATAAGTTATAGACGAATTTTCCTATTAATTTATCTATCATTCAATCCTTCATGAATATGATTTGTCTATTGTAATTAAGAGATGAACTCTAGCACCATAGATGAAGTTGAATTGATAGTCAAACAAACTTTGCTTTTTTTTGCTATAAGTTTTAGATGAATTCCTCAATAAGATTTATCTATCAATCGATCCCTTGTGAATGTGCTTTATCTATTGTAAGTTATAGACGAACTCTGGCACCATAGACAAAGTCAAACTGATTGATAGACAAACTCTACTAATCAATAGACGAACTCTGCTTTGTCTATTCGAACAGATAAAATACGATGTTCTTCTTTTGTTCCCCATTTGTTTGTTGTAAGTGATAAATGAACTTTACTTTGTCTTGGATGAATCAGGGTTACACTTTATTTATAGGTTTGTCTGTTGTAAGTTAAAGAAGAATGTGCCTTCGCATTAAAGTTCACTTGTCTAAGTGGCTACTTTATCTATGCAAGTTTGTTTATGCTCACTATGTAGCTTCCACTTCATCTTCCACTTCATCTATAGTAAGTAAGAGATGAATTTGATCCTACAGACAAAGTTGAATTCCTCATTTGTTATACAACAGATGAGTTCATCTCTGCAACTTTCTTCTTACTTTCTTCTTGATTTGTCTGTCTTTGCTTAGATGAAGTTGCTTATAGTTTTTCTTTTTCATCTTACCTTTTTATCCTCAAGCAAATTCTTTCTTCTAGCTTTGCTGGTCAAACCAAGTTTCTTTTCTTTGTACATACTTGTTCAGGTGACCATCTCTTTATCATTTTTCTAAGATCCTGGTGGGGTTAATCCTTCTTATTTTATCTTAGACAAACCCTAGCTAATGGATGACCCATAGTTTAAGCTTTCTGACCATGACTTTGTCTTCGGCTGTTCATTGCATTTGTCTGTTGAAGTTTCTCTTTGGATTTAACAAACAAGGCAAGCTTTTGCAGCTCATCTTTGAAGCTTTATTTTCTTCGTGATCCTTAGCAATTTAATCTCATATTAGATAGTTGTGGTAGGTGGTTGCAGACGATTGTTATCTTGCACTTAAGAAGTTTTTTGAATTTACTATGTTGTTAGCTTTCAGATATATTATTTAATTAGAATGTATTTTATCCTCATATAATTTTAACATATTGTAGAGCAAGGATAATATACATCTCTATTTAAGTATAAAATATGAAAGCTTAATAGAGTATGGTGCTAAATATGATTCAACAAATTAACACATTAAAGAATGATAACTTAAGATTAAGCACACAATGAAGTAAAAGTTATATGCTTGCATACTTAAACATTCATGATTATATATACATTTCATATTATCAATTAACATTTATCAAATCATAAATATGCATATGATTGTTAACATTTTAAGCACACACATATATTGCATCTTAGTATAAATTTTATTATCATCAAAATAATATATAATAATCCTAACAGAAATGACTTAAACTTGGGTCTAAAGGCGAGATCAAATGTTTCTTCATCCAAACTAGGTGGTTTCCAAGCTAAAATGGTAAGAAAATAGGCATCACGAGGTTAGGGCATGAGTAGGGCAAGAGGGAGGAGAAAATGGAATGGCCTAGGGTGAAAACAGAACAGAATCAAGCTTAAATGTTGAGCCACTGTGATATGACAGCCTCCTATCCCCTACCTTCCTACCCACCCTAGCCGTCTTCCCTCCAACCTCTTGCCATTGGGACCATAGCCAATTCTTGCAGTTGCTTGCCCTATCGCTTGCTAGAAGCAATTTTGGTGCATTGGTTATAACTTCTCATACGAACATTAAATTGAGTTATTATTATTATTCCATTAGATAGATAATTTCAAGGCTACAACTTTCATGTTGACCATTTGTTCTAAATTAGCATACATTTGGAGTCGTGGAGCCTCAAAGTGACACCTTGTGAATTTGGAGATCATTACACTATTTTAGTTATAACTCTCTCATATAACCACAAAATTAAATAATTATTAATTCATTATGAAGATAATTTTGAGTAATATAACTTTATGTTAAACATTTTTTCTAAATCATCCAAATTGTATGTCAAAATTTAGACACAAGTGATCTCATTCACATTTTCAACTTTTACACCTCTAATCATCATCTATGAAAATTTTACCCCTCATTTTGAACACTTCGAGTATTACATACTCCCAAGAGAAGGGAAAAACTTTAAAGAATCATATGCCTTTGTTGCTAGGTTGGAAGCTATAAGAATGTTACTTGCTTTTGCATCTCATATGAACTTTATATTGAACAACCTCCCAGTTTTGAATAAGATGATTGACCAAATCATGTTTACAAACTTACTAAAGCTCTATATAGACTAAGACAAGCACCAAAAGCTTTGTATGAAAGACTAAGTAAGTTTCTCAATGTTCATAAATTCAAAAGAGGAAATGTTGATACTAAACTTTTCATTAAAAATATTAGCAAAGACATCTTAATAGTTGAAGTTTATATTGATGATATTATCTTTGGTGTTGCTAATGAAACTTTATGTAAGGAATTTTCAAGCATTATTAGGTTGAATTTCAAATGAGCATGATGGGAGAGCTTAACAACTTTCTTGGATTGCAAATCAAGTAATGAGAAGATAAAATCTTCACCCATCAATGCAAGTATACAAAAGAAATGCTCAAGAAGTTTGGGTGGAAGGAGTCAAAGCAGTAAACACACTAATGAGCACTTCAACTAGATTAGATAAAGAAGCGAAGGGTAAACTTATAGTTCAAAAGTTATATCATTGTATGATTGGCTCACTGCTTGATTTGATTACATTTAGTCCGAATATATTGTTTAGTGTTTGTTTTCATGCTAGATTTTAGTCAAGTACTAGAGAGTTACACCAATCTATAGTAAATTTTTTTTTAAGTGCCTAATTGATACGCCATGTCTTGGGCTATGTTATCTAAGAAGTTGAAGTTTTGAACTTATTGGATATTTGGATGCAGACTTTGCTGGGCACAAAGCTGCCTAGAGAAGCACAAGTGGAACATATCAATTCCTAGGAAACATGATAGTCTCATGGTTTTCAAGGAAACAAACAAGTGCGGCTCTCTTCACTGTAGAAATAGAATATATAGTTGCTAGGAGTTGTTATGCTCAATTATTGTGGATGAAATGACAATTACCAAATTATGAATTGAGTTACAAAAACATCCCAATACGTTGTAATGATACCAGTGCAATATGCTTGACAAAGTATCCAGTATTATATGCACGCACTAAACATATTGAAATTAGGCATCATTTCATTAGAGATCACATAGAAAAACATGATATTTGTTTTGGAATAGGTTTCTACGAATGCTTAATTTGTTGACATATTTATAAAACTATTTTCATGAGATATTTAAGTCTAACCCTTTTAATTAGCCTGATTTTGATGATGAATGAGCATTAACAACTCAATTTTGATGATGAGCAAACATGTGAATGAAAAGTTATGGTACCAACAAGTTATTTTCCTAAGTGCCATGGAAATAAATGAATAAAATTAGTAAACTACACTAAGTAAGTAACTTCAGAGTGATGAATAGCATAAAGAAACTCATATCAAGTTGAAACTCATTACTAATAAGAATTCAAAAACAAGTAAGTGCTCAAAAAATAATGAATCTAGACTTAAAAAGAGATTTTAGAAGCATTAGGATAACTCTAAAATTGAAGTTAAACAAGTTCAAAAGGTCTAGAAGCCATTAGAGGATATGAAGAACAAGTTTGAAGTGTAAAAGACAAATTTGAAAGATTTAGAGAACAAGTTTAGAGGAAGAATTCTATGCTTCAAGGTTAGAAAGACCAATGAGAACTTAGTCTAGAGCAAGGAAGTCTTTCAGAAGATGCTTCAGAAGGAAGACACAAGCTTTAGAGGTGTAAAGATATATCTGTTGGAAGTAATTGAAATTGTTAGCTGTCAGAATAAGTTTCAGAGTTTGGAAAATGACCTTTTGAGGTTTGAAATATCTTGCTTAAATGCAATTCCATCTCTAAGCTGAAGTTTAGAGGTTAGAAAGGGAGCTTTAGAGCTCTTAAATTTAATGCAACAATGGTAAACGACAAACACTTGACCTTCAAATGTTTGAAGTTAAACTTCAAATGTTCTGAAGTGCGCTCGCTGGACAAATCACATTGAGTGTTGAAAATGCAATCTAAAATTGTCAAAATATTTCTAGAAATGATAATTAAAGACTAAATTATCTTCCAAGAGTATAGATAGAAGATTCAAATCTTTGGATGAATTAGTTGAATGAATTAAAGAGTATTTACAAGAGCATTCAAATTTTTTTTCTACGTTTTCAACTCTCTTTGTGCACAACTCTAAAAACTGCAATCAAAGCTCGATCTACATCGAATCTCAAGGAGTTTGAAATCTCTATTTTTAATTATTATATCTTTATTACTTTGAATTACTTGTGTAAACAAGTTATCTAAGTAAGAGACATCAATCTGTACAAATTTCATTACTATTTTCTATTTTTGCAAGCAAGGAGCTTGATGTTTGTATGTATTGAGTTCAACAAGCGAGAAAGACTTGCTGTAAGTGTAAGATTTAGTTGGTAAGCTTTAAAAATCAACTTGTGTTTGTTCAAATACATGTTAGTGGAACCTAAGTGTAGTAAGTGAAATTGACTTATAGAAGTTAAGTGGGAACCCTACTTGAGCCGAACCACTATAAAACAAATTGTCTCCTGTGCTATTTGAATTTTAATAATTTGTTGGCACAAAAATCCATATTTGGCCAAAGCATTTGAAAAGTTCAATTCATAGCCCCTCTTGAGCTACATTAAGTAAGAGACAAAGAATTAGTATTCGAGTAGGCCTCACGAGTTACCCTTGATTACCAAAAAACTTAACTTGTGAAAATTTCCAAGTATGGCAAGTTTTTTTCACAACACATCAGTAGTGGACAATCTGATGGTCCTGGGTTCCCTAAATTATAGGGGTGTATGGAAAAGCTAGAATCCAAATGGTGTGCGGAAAACATCTGGGTTGCATAAGTGAAGAAAATAAAATGCAATAAAAACACAAGCACACAACAATAATAACACATGGATTAAAGTGGTTTGGGCCCCCTTGGCACCTACTCCACTCTCTAAGGTTTCCCAACCTTAGATTTCACTATACCCTATGGAATCACAGCCTCCCTTAGTTTCTCGAGATCATAAATAACTCTTATACTAGTTTTATAAGCTCACCAGAAACTCGCACTGTTGGTTTTCCTTGAGCTCACCAACAACTCTTATAATGATGGTTTTTTACTAAGCTTACTACCAACTCATACAATCCAGTTTCACAAGAGCTAACTAGCAACTCTATACAAATATAAGTGTACAAGTGAATGCCTCTCTCTAGGATAGAATATACACATAGTTAAAGCACAACAATAAAAGATAAAACATTAAAACACTTTACAGTGAATTTGAACTCCTTGAAGTGGTATTGATGTGCTCTTGAAGCTCCTTGATCTTGGAAGCACCTTGGAGTGAATACACTTTGGAAAATTGAAAGAGTTTCTTGTATTTGATTTATCTTTGGCACTTAGAACCCTTAAGCATCATGTTTATCTTTAATAGATCTTCTAATTATTCATTTTGAAGAGGTTATGGACCATTTGGAAGAAGGCCGTTGTGAAATAACCATTACAGCACCACTTAGATTTCCAACTAATGGAGTGGGAGGCACTACCATAGGAGGTAGGGCCAAGCGGCTGCGCCCCAAGTGATATTGGAGGTGGTATGCCATATCGACAGCAACCTTCAGAACATCTGAAGCCCCGTAGGTGATACCGGAGGTAGTATGCCATATTGGCTGCGCCCTTTGAAGCTTGAAATGCGTCTTTTCTTCTTTTGATTTTTAAGATATTAGCAAAATATCATTAGCTTAATTCAAGTCATAAACAAATTTTATTAATCATCAAAACTAAACCCTTAGGATCAACATTCTTTCCCCTTTTGATGATGACAAAACTTGATGACTTGCACCAATAAAATAGTGATATTGAACTAAGTAAACTCCCCCTAAATAACTTATACAATAAGCATAAGGAAGTCTTATTTTGTTGCATCTCACTATGCTAAGATTGGTCCACATTTTCATTCTCCCCCGTAAAAGTTCAGTTCTTCTTCTTCCCTCTTTACATCAATTTCCCTCAAATGTAGCAAGTCTGTCATAATCAAAATGGTTTAGGGGAGAAGGGCTTTTCATTAATCATTGGTATGAGGGATTGAACTATTCTCCCCTAATAATGCATGATCCTAAACTTAATACTCCATGCTCCCCCTATCATGCATAATCTAATGGCTTTATTTCTCATATTCAAACCAGAACACATCTAGTTGATAAATGTTTAAGCCATAATGATGACTACAAAAGATCTAACTAGGAATGGAATTCCTATTCCAAATCTCAAATTGTGAAGTTTCCCAAGTAGGCTTGAATTATGCCTTAGGACTGTAATGACATTAAGGTTAATTTCATTCTTGCATTCTAACATGCAAGATGGTTCTCTTATGAAAGATAAAGTGATGAAGGCTAAAATGATATGCAATGTAATATAGAGAATAAAGATTAGAAAATACAATACCTTCACCTACCTAGCCTCAAATAGATTGATATTTTTGTTAATCTATGGTTGAGGAGCTACTTCTTCTCCTATTTTGGCTATAATTGGAAGGCAGTTAGATACAAATGATTTTCTTCTTCTTCAATATTTTCATTTACAATTTCTTCTTCTTCTTCTTCACATGTAAAATGTTCTACTAAATTTACAAATTTCTTCCTCTTCTTCTTCTTCAGTAGATTCCTAATCTTCCTAGAGAGGGTTTTCATTATTTCTACATCATCATCCTTCCCTCACTACAAGAAGAATCTATACTTCCATGGCCATACACTAACTTCATTTTCTTCCCTTCATTCTCATTCTTCCATATTTCATAGGTCATCAATGACCCCATCATTTCTGTAATGGAGAGCTTGTTCAAATTTTTGGTCTCTTCAATAGCTATAACTTTTAGCATCCAATCCACGGGAAGAGACCTTAGAATCTTTTTGATCTGCTATGAACAAGGAATCTCATAACCTAGACTTTTTAGGCTGTTAATGAGTCTTAAAAATCTAGAGAACATATTAGAAATTGACTCATTCTTAAGCATGTAGAACACTTCATATTTTTGGATAAGCAACTAATCCTAGCATCTTTTACCTGGCTTGTTTCCTCATAAACTATTTGCAAATGGTTTCAAATTTCCTTAACAGTTTCACATGAGGATATCTTCTCAAATTCAGAAGGAGAGAGCATAATATAGAGCATTTTTGACTTTGGCATTTAACTAAAGTTCTCTAATGTCCTAGATAGTCTATTTACTCTCCTCTGAAGTGGAGAGCACCACTCCTACTATCATCCACAACTTTTAACTATTGGCAATAAAAAATGTCTTCATCTTCATTTTCCAATAGCTATAATACTCCCCATCAAAATATGGAGGTCTAATGGTTGATTAACCCTCCTCAATTCCAAAATTGTTTGTCATACAAGATCACACTAAGGTAGAGATAAAAATGTGAATCCCAATTTCAGTGACCTAATCTGATACCAACTATTGGTCTTGGGGACCCCTAAAATTGCAGGGGTGTATGGTAAAGCTGGAATCCAAATGGTGTGGGAAAAATAGATAGGTTGTGCAAGTATAGAAAATAAAATGTAATGGAAACATACAATCACACAACAATAATAACATAAGGATTATAGTGGTTCGGGCCCTCTTGACACCTACTCCACTTTACAAGGTTTTCCCAACCCTAGATTCCACTATACCCTATGGAATCACAATCTCCCTTGGTTTTTCAAGATCACCAAGAACTCTTACATTGGTTTTACAAGTTCACCAGAAACTCACACTGTTGGTTTTCCTTTAGCTTACCAACAACTCTTACAATGATGCTTTTACACTGAGCTCACCACCAACTCATACAATCTGGTTTCACAAGAGCTAATCAACAATTCCACACAAATATAAGTGTACAAGTGAATGCCTCTCTCTAGGCTAGAATGTACATATAGTTAAACCACAATAATAAAAGATTAAACATTAAAGCACTTTACATTGAATTTGAACTCCTTGAAGTGGTATTGATGTGCTCTTGAAGCTCCTTGATCTTGGCAGCACCGTGGAGTGAATACACTTTGGAAACTTGAAAAAGTTTCTTGTATTGATTTGTCTTTGACACTTAGAATCCATAGAATCCATAAGCATCATATTTGTTTTCAATGGATCTTCTATTTATCCATTTCGGAGAGGTTATGGACGTTTTGGAAGAAGACTGCGGTGAAATATCTGTTGCAACACCACTTAGATTTTCGATCGTTGGAGTGGGAGGTGCTATCATAGGAGGTTAGGCCAAGTGCCTATGGCCTAGGCGATACCTCAGGAGGCTTCCACACTGTCCGTAATAGTCTAGTGAGGATGTATCTCCCTGGAGCCCTACAGGTGATACAGTAGGAGGTTGGGCTAAGTAGCTGCGCCCTAGGCGATACCCAAGGTGGTATGCCATATCAGCTATGACCTTTAGAACATCTGAAGCCCCACTTCAGAACGTATGAAGCCCTTTAGGTGATACCAAATGCAGTATGCCATATCGACTACGCCCTCTGAAGCTCAAAATGCATATTTTCTTATTTTCTTTTCTTCCTTTAATTTACAGAATCTTAGCAAAATATCATTAGCTTAATTCAAGTCATAAATAAGTTTTTTTAATTATCAAAATCAAACCCTTAAGATCAACACAATCCACATCAAGACCCACTTTCTTTGATGGATCAAATTATAGGTACTAAAAAATTGGGATGCAAAAGCTTATAATATAAAAGGGAATGATTATCCTAAATACCGAAGATAAATATACTACTAAAGACATTCAAGTAGTAAAATGTGATGCAAAGGCAAAGAATTGCCTCTACAGCGCACTCTTCTCTTTGAGTTTTAGAAGATTTCCTTTTGTGATTCTGCCAAGGAAATTTGAGATAAGTTATAAGTTGCACATGAAGGTACTAACCAAGTAAAGGAGACTAAGATTGACCTTCTAGTGCAAGAATACGAGTCCTTCATAATGAAAGAGTCAGAAATAATTTCTGAAATGTTTGGAAGATTTCAAAAGACCATAAATGACTTAAATAATTTTGGGGAGAAATATGAAGAGCTAAAGCTAGTAAAGAAAATTTTAAGATCTCTACCCAAACATTGGATGTGTAAGGTGATTGCAATCTAGGAAGCCAAGGACCTAGTTAAGATGACAATAGAAGAACTCATGGGATCTCTAATGACCCATGAAGTGATGATGAGATAGAAGGTTTTAGAGGAACCAAAGACAAGAGAGCAATTGCCTTAAGAGATGAATCTGAAGATGATAACTCTTGAGGAGAGACATTTACAACTGAAGAAGATGATGAAGATATAACAATGATAAAAAGAAGATTCAAAATAATGCTAAAGAAGAAAAAATTTAGAAATTGTTCCAAAATTTTAGAAATAAGGATAAGAAGAAGGAAGTTCTAATATGCTATAATTGCCGCAAGCTAGGGCATATGAGGTTTGATTGTCCTATTCCAAATAAGAAACAATGAGATTGGTAGAAAAAGAAATACAATTCTTACTTTGATAAGAGAAACAACAACAATGGAAGTAGCAAGAGATTTGAAAAGAAAAGGAAAGCTATGGTTGCTTGGATGATGTTGAAAAATATGATGAATGTTTGAGTGAAGCTAAAGAGGAACATGAAGCATAGATCAACACACTCACCCCCAAAGGGAAGAACCAAAAGGAACACTACACAGGCATTAGCTTTGTGGCCATCCATGAAGATGGGGTAAATTTTGAACCTGAGAATCTAGACCTTGAAGAAGTCTTGGAAGAATTATATTTTGACATCAAGGCTTTAAAGGCCAAACACAAAGAGGCCAACAAGGAGCAAGATAGAATGACCACTGAATGTTCTAAGTTGAAAGAAGAAAATGCTAAACTCAAGATTAGCTAATGTACCAATAAAGAAAATGAGCAAGTTAAGATAGAAAATAATACCCTTAGAAAGACCTTGACATCCACCTTATTAAAAATAAAACTAAAGAAGAAAGGTGTACAAACTCAAAAGAAAAATTTTTTGAACTCTGGAAGAAAAATTGAACCCAAACAGAACCAAATTTGGGTTCTTAAAGCAGTTGCATAGATTGTAAATGTAACGTATGAGCCAAATGATAGATTAGTGGCACCCAAGAAGCAATAAGTACTAAAATTTTCTACCACTAACTCACCTAGACCCATTCCCAAATGGTTAGCAAAGATTAAAGGTTAACCTTGTCTATGCAAGTGTGCTTGAGAGCCATAAGAAGTAGCACATGGTACATTGATAGTGGTTGCTTAAGGCACATGATAGGGAAAAGGAAGCTGTTCATAGAGCTTAAAGCAAAGAATGATGGAATAGTCTCCTTTGGGGACCAATGGTAAAGGTAGTGGTTGAGATTGGTAAGGTCGATCAACCACAATCCACCACAATCTCAAATGTTTTGGTCATCGAGGGATTGAAACATAACCTACTGAGTGTAAATCAGTTATGTGACAATGGTTACAAGGTTGTGTTTGAATCTCAAAGTTGTTCTATATTAGATGAGTCAAAACTCAATTGTAGTACTTATAAGAAGGCATGGAAATGTATATTTGGCACACTTATGTGATATCCAAGTCAAATGTCTTATTTTAAGCAATAATAAATTCTTGTTGTGGCATAAAAGATTAGGAAAAGCTAACAAAAATATGATTGGAAAGATGTACCATAGAGATCTAGTTGTTGGTCTACCAAAGCTAAAATTTGACAAAAGTGAGTTGTGTGAAGCTTGCTTGAAAGGAAAGCAAGTAAAAGAATCATTAAAATCTCAGAAAGAAGGATACATAACTAAACCACTTCAATTGCTATACATAGATCTTGTTAGATTAACAAAAACTAGGAGTCTTGGAGGGAAACATTATGCATATGTCATTGTAGATGTCTTTTCTAGATTTAATTGGATAATGTTTCTTATATCAAAAGATGAGACTTTTTCATTCATTCAAAATATTCAAGGGAGAATATATATGTAAAACAAGAAAAGGCAACTTGAGGAATGATTAAACATTATAAATCTGTATACATTCACAAGGAGATTATCTTTTATGAGATAATTTTTAATCAAGTTTTGTCATCATCAAAAAGGGGGAGAATGTTGACATAAATGTATGGTTTTGATGATAAACAAAACTTCATTAAAGATTGTGTACTAATAGTTCTTATCAAGTTTTTAGCATGCAGAATCAAGCTACAAGTCTTAAAGAAAAATAAGCACAAAACATATTCCATGGCGACAAGGCTTGAGCAAGCAAAGAAGCAAAAGATGAAGTGTTGTAACAGAAAAAACACAAATGAAAAGGACTCGGCTACTTCCGTTCGTCTATCAAAATGGAAAACTACATTTGACGGATGCAAAATAATTTATATACAACAGATTTCGTCTATCACAAGCAACCCACAGTTATGCCAAAGGTCGTCTGATGAGAACAGACAAAGGGAGAAGAAGTGAAGACCTTTTTAGCAGAACAAAAGACTTCATCTGCCATCAACAAACAAAGTGGAGAAGCAAGAATCATATGGGAGAACATAAACTTTATCTATCTTAAGTGAGCCAATGATCGTTTGCTATCAATAGATAAAGCGGAGAAGCAAGAATCATATGGGAGAGTAGAAACTTTGTCTATCTCAAGTGAGCCAATGATCATCTATTGTTGACAGAAAAAGCGAAAGAAGTAAGAAGCAAAGCAAAAGATTCATCAATGATGGTCTATTGTTAATAGACAAAGTGAAAAAATATTCCATTAGACGAAGGTGTAAAGCAAACCCATCTACAAATAAACAAATCATCTATTATTTACAACAAACAAACCAAATAGATGATGCTCTGAAGCAATAAGACATGTATGCCTCTATGATGCAACAGACAAAGAACTTGAATGGTGAAATTCGTTTGGTAGCATAGAAAGAGCGATTCATCTATCACTCACAAAAGACAAAGATGAAGGAACTTTGTCTTATGGACAAGTGGATAGATACTTTCTCCATCATAAGTAAAAGATGACCAATGGTCAAAATGAATTGCTGGTCTTTGCCCAACATTAATAATAATCTTTCTATATTGCTAAAGGCATCAACCATTGCAGTAATACCTTGACCAGAGCTTATTGAGAAACTAGAAAATATCTTCTCCAAGGTCGGTGCTGCAGACATTTCAATATATGAGGAATAAGCAGAAATCAGAGAATTCAAAATGCACTAATCAAATTGACTTCTGTCATTAATGGAGTTCACCTACCACCAACGATTAGAATTCAAAGAAGCTATAAATGGAGCATCATTGGAGCAGAAGGAACGGACGAACTAAATTGAGAAAATCATTCAAAACGTCTTGAAAGCATTTATTGATTTGAGCTAAACCTTCTTCAATTCTTCAAAAGTCAAGAGCCTTGCATCCAAACCTTTCTTAACTTTCTTTGAAGGCTTTCAACAATCTTTGGGAAGATTATTTACTTTTGCATTCAACTTTTAGAAACCATCCCCTGTGCTTATTGAGAAATTTTTGTGCTTAAATTTCTGATATTCATTTCTTGTTCCATGAGTTAGTGGTTATAGCTAGACTCAAGAAGAGTTGTGATTGTCCGAGTGTAGATAAGAGCTGTTTGTAAATGCCCCCTAAAGCTGTAATCTAGAAGAGTGTTGGGAACACTGTGATTATGCCCCTTGGAGTTAGAATCCAGAAGAGTGTCAAGGACACTTATTTATACGCCCTAGAGCTGGAATCTAGAAGAGTGTCAGGGAGACTATTATATTTCTACTATTAGGAATAGTAGAACCTAAGACATTAAGAGAAAATTGCTCTTGGAAGAGTGGAGTAGAGTGTTTATTTCAACCACTATAAAATCACTATCTTACCTATTTTGTGCATTTAGTATTTGAGTGATTGATTACTAGAGGGAAGTGTAATTATAAATGGGTTGAGAAATAATTTTTACGTACTCAATTCTCACCTCCCCTCTTGGGTCTTTGCCTGACCTTCAGGACCAACAACTGCCACTTGCACTTTCATGTCGCATATTTTCCATCATTTCCTATGTTGCAAGTGCTTTCCTTTTGTTGAAGCTTTTGTTGTTATTGTTTATGTTTTTCTTTTTAGGATATAGATTGTGCTTTTTGTTTTGTTATTCTCCTTGCCTCTTTTCAGGTTCTTCATAGTCATAACTCATGTGGCTAGGCTTACCATAATTATTGCATGTAAGAACATCTTTTCTTTTGTCTTTGTTTTTAAAATTTCTGGAGTTACTTTCGGTCTTTCTTCTAAGCATGGTTTTGAATCATCTACTTAGCATTGCCATGTCATCATCATTTTTGGCTCCATTCATTGAAGCTTCACTTTGTGAATCATCTTCTGATTTAGCTCTTAGTGTTATTGATTTCTTTCCTTTTGGTTCTTCTTGAGCTTTTTGCTTCATTAGAACTTCATGGGTCTAAGTGAGCTCATTAACTCTTCAACTTTCATCTTATCTAGATCTCTTACCTCCTAGATAGCTATGAATTTTTCCATTCATTGTCTTGGCAAAGATCTTAGATCTTCTTCACCATTTTGGGTTCTTCATATTTTTCTTCAAGACCACTCAATGAGTTGGTGATCTTTTGAAATCTTCCAAAATTTTTTGATATTGTTTCATTACCTTGCATGTGGAAGGCTTTATATTCTTGCACAAGTATATTAATTTTAGTCTCTTTGACCTAATTTATACCTTCATGTGCAACTTTAAGTTTGTCTCACATCTCTTTTGTTGAGACACATGCAGAAATTTTTTGAACTCAAAAGGCAATAATGCATAGTAGAGGCTATTTTTAGTTTTAACATCTCTCTCTACTAATACAAAATCTTTAGCAATATATTTGTTTTCTGTGTTCGTGATAGTCTTTCCATCTTTAATGATTTGCCACAACTTATAATCGATGGCTATCAAAAACTTTTGCATACACATTTTCCATTTCTCGTAGTTGATGCCATCAAAGAATGGGGGTCTGGTGGTTGACTGTCCTTCCACTATGGTGTTGTGGATAGCGTTGGCTATAGGGATCACTTCAAGCAATCAAAATAACTAGTAATCAAGATTAACTATTGAAGCCTTCTCTGATACCAATTATTGGTCTCATCCTAAGGTAGCTCAAGAGGTGGGGTGAATTGAGCTTTTCAAAATTTTGACCAATATAAAGTCAAGGTGCTATAATAACTAGGAAATGAATCACGCAACATAGAGCACATAAGTATTTTATAGAGGTTCGACCCACAACATGGCACGTACTCCTCTTTCTCAATTAGCCTCACTCATTGCACTCAGGTTCCACTAATCACTAGTTGGTTTTCTTGAGCTTACCAATAAACACATAGATTGGTTTTCAAAGCTCACCAACAAACTCGTACCAGTTGGTTTCCAAAGCAAACCAATAAATTTATATAAGATCAGCAAGCCCCTTGCTTGCAATCTCAATCAATCAAAAATTTACAAGAAGAAATGCCTCTTACCTAGGTTGAGTGTATACACAATTAAATGTAATAGACATAAATTATAGCAATAAATATACAATATTTTAGACTCCCTTAAGTTGCTATAGAGAATAGGCTTTGAATGCAGATAGCTTGTTTGCATAGTAGAGTTGGAAGAAAACTTAATGTCTAAGAGTAAATGCTCTTGTTTTGCTTCTCTTACTTTTCTTAAAAATATCTAATTCTTGTAATTACTTGGAATGCCCTTTCGTTACTCCTTTTATAGTTGAATTCAAATTCTACCTGTTAGAGAAGATGACATTCATTTAATGCAAGTGAATCAATAGTATTTTTTGTCCATTAAAGCTTTCTCGTGGGTTTTCATGTCTGAGATTTGTTAAGTCATGTTTGAGTTTAGTTTCCATGTTAGAAATTAAGTTTTTGAACTTGCTTAACTTGTTCACTTTGCAACAGACTATGCTTGCCATGTCTGAAAATGAACCGTCATGCTTGAATTTTGAATAATCATGTTCAAAATTAAAATTTTGGACTTGGATTGGTGTTTGGCTTGCAAAAAACTTTTTTCATCTATGTTTGTAAACAATTTGCCATGCCTTGATTTGAATATCCATGTCTAAAATTAATATTTAAGACTTGGATAAACCGTTCAGCTTGCAACACCATATTCAGTCATGTCTTAAAATGAATCGCCATGTCTAGAAATGATCTCTATGTCCGTAATTAACATTTTAGACTTGGACTAATGCTGGTTACATTTGGTTGCACGATTTGATCCTTGCTATGTCTGAAATTGAGTTTGTCATGTTCGACATTAATATTTCGAACTTGCATCTTCAATTGTGGCTATGCCTGGGATTTAGCACGTAGGATTTTTGGATTTAGATTCCTAGACACATTCAACTTTTCTTTTCAATCTTTAGCAGTGTTTGCCTCTTTTCTTGAGTGTAGAACTTAGATTTATCTTAATTTTGAAGCCTTCATTTTTGTCTAACTTTGAGAACAAGTCTGAATTACTTTGGTAGCGTTTTAAGGCATGTCTAAGAATTATTTCACATTGCTTCTTTAAAGTTTTAGTGTCATTCTTTCTTATTTGAGCATTTACGTTTTCTTCTTCATAAACTAGTGGATCTTGTCTCTGATATAGTCTTTTATGCATTGTCCACTTATGTTATTTCCCGATATATTATTTGTTATTGCTCACTTGGGAAATAATGATCAGTATCTTAAACTTTACTCATATGCTTTTGCTCATCATCAAAACATGGCTAGTAAAATATATTCATCATCAAAATCAAGCTTAGTAAAGAGGTATGGTTCAACGGGCTTAACATATGCTTTGGGACTATAATGATATGATGAATCACAATCATTGTTTAAATACTCATCCACATAATTTTCAATCAAAATCAAGTATAGATATAAACATCAAGTTATAGATTTCAAACGAATTTAAATGTATCAAATAAGTTGTAATGCCCCGCTTTCCAAGGCATTACTTAGTCAGGAATAGGAGGACTCTCGACAGAATCTCCCTTGAACTTACCCACTTAAACTTTTATAAACATTCACGAACACCCACATCTGCCCAGAATTATACTCTCACCGTAAAGGTAAAGTGTATGGAAATCATTCTCGCATCTGATTAAATAATGGCATGCAGCTAAAAACACTCCACATACTTCAATTTACATAATTTACACCATTAACATACTGAATGAATCACACTTTTTATACATTCTAAAATATTTATCAAAAAGAAAAAAGTTTCAAATTATCATGGTTTATCCCTCTCCTGAGCTCCAACCCCTTGTTGGGCTCCATCTTCTGCTATGTTAACTAAAACATAATAAAATATAGTGAGTTTGAGTAACTCAATAAGTAGGCATAAATCAAATCAATAATTAAATCATAGAATGTAATGAAAATTTATATGCACAACATAGAACGATACTATCATGGATTGCATACAAATAATAACAAAATTCTCCAATGCAAATATATTAATATCTGATTGTGTCTATTCATATTTAAATCCACTTTATTTCTAATACATTCCTTTTCATTTCCAGTTAATCACTATCTTTTATCTGTAACCAATTAATACCACATTTGGGAGGTCACCAATCAAACCAAATGTATAATACCACAATCAAATAGACTTAACTTTCTTACAACTTTGGTGTATTCTAGTTTTCCTACTACCCTGGTTACGGATGTTATGAAACTTGAAATATCCCACCATCACTGCAATTCAAGGGTCATAGGTTTCCCATTTACACCTACTAAGTAAACAGAAGAGTCTCATAAATAATAGGTTGTCAGACCTCTTCACCAAACGAGGTGGTATCCATAACAAAGCCCTAACAAGGGCAGGATCCCAATAACCAAATAACCATCTCGATATGTGTCCAAACCCAATTTACCCTAATCCAAAGTTTCATGCATGGGCAATTATGCAAGCCATACTCAGATTATAATATTTCCATTCAATTATCCAACCCAATAGTATAACTTTTATGACATCCCATGTTTATCATATCATCATTATTATCTAAGATATCTTCCATTCTTAACCAAGTAACCAAACTCAATTACATACTCAGTTAAAATATCACTTCCAAATATATATACATTTCACTAAATGTCATATTATGCTAAGTCATCGATAATTGTAACATTATAACCTCATCCTTCTAATATCTTCATTATTATTCATTTATATGTTGCATATCTTATTCTTGTTTGGAGAAAATAAAAGAGGTACGTAAACTTAGTCAAAAGAAGGCAAAAAAGGCAAAATGGAATTCAATGTCACGACATTGAAGTGACATCAGATACAATATCGTGACATAGTAACCCTATGTCGTGACATTGAAGAACATGCATAGAACCCTGAAGAACAAGTAGCATCATGATACAAACAAGCTATATCGCGACACTGAAGTGGCAATGGGCTCAATGTCGCAACACTAGAAATATTCCTGCTGCCCACCCTTTTTCTCATGAGAAGTTGTCCTATTTTATCATTCCCAATGTTTCTTGATTAACCACTTAATTTTCCTCAAATCTCACTTTGTTTATCCTTGATTTTCATCCACTAATCCCGCCTATCCATCACAATACTTTTAAGAAATAATTCTGTTCTATTTATAACACATAGTGGTTTCATAATCTTTAATGCAAAATCACAATACTTTAGTACACTGAATTACTTCTTAATCACATTCACTTCTTTCATTCATGCTTAATTCTGCTTCTGTACAAACTTCTCACAACACAATCAATTTGGTTTGCCCATGTCAAAATGTAATAGGCTAACTTCATCCCAAATTAATTTATAATGTAATTGATTAGTATTAACAAAGAATGATTCAAATTTCAAAAGAAGTGCATAAACAATTAGCTTGCTTACCTTGTGTGTATCAAACTCACTTCTTTTTTGCGACAATCCTTATATGGCCAAGTCCCAATCTCCAATTTGGAACTCCTACATTCAAAATACATATCCTTTAATTAGTAAAGTGTAGAAATGTATTACTTATTATGAGTTTTATTCCATCCCTTAACTCCGTTTAAACATAATCTACTTTCTTGGTTAGCCTTCACTAAAAAAATGATTATGGATTCATTAACATAGCTTAATTATACTATAGCCCTTTTTGTACTATTTCATCAAACATTCAGAATGTAGTTTCTGAAATCCCATATACTCATCATTTACAAGTTGGGATTTCCATTCTAAATGACATATTACTGCATTTAAACCAAATCCTTACCAAAATCTATATTCAAAACATTCACTTCCTACTAATTTTTCATTTTCCCCAAAACCCTATTCTTACAACAATAAGATTCTGCTTTATGAACTAGAATTCAAATGACCTAGTGAATAGAATAGGTTAATCACTAGTAGAATTAGCTTACCTCCTCACTTCTCTACTCAAAATCTACAATCCAGACTTTGATGCAAAACCCTTGTACTTTTTTCAACTGGTTCCTCTCCAATTCACTGAATATGAGATATTCTCCTTACTAGCTTGCTACAAATTCTTCAATCCTTAGTCTTCTAGTTGTTTGGCTTCAATTTCTTCAAGAATCAAGAAGTTTTGAAACATTGGGAAGCAAGGGGGAGGGCTGCTAAGTTTGGTTGCTAGGAAATAAGGGTGGTGGAGCATTTTAATCTCCATGCCATATGTACTTCAGTGACGTATGGAAAGCTATGCAACATTAATTTAAATTTTCTATTCTATAGCCCATTCCATCACTGAATTCTTATTTCCCATACTACAATACTTTATTATTTAACTACGAACATCAAGCTTTTCTATAGCTAATGTCATTCATCACACATACATATCCGAATCAAGTTGCAACCCATAGTAAAATTTTCAAGGTCTCACATAAGTATCAACCCATATTAAATCGGATACATAAATCGATAATAAGTATCAATCCATATCAAACCAATCATGACATATATTATACCAAGTTTTCAAAAATCATATACATTTGTCCTCACTAAAAGTTTCTCTCAAAATCAACAAAGAAAATGAAAACATCACTACATCACTAACTCAACCCCTTTTTGTGAAACATCAAGAGCAGGAGAGGTAGGATGTTCTTCCTAAGCAACTATAGGGATTGGGTGAGTATTAGGCTCCCCTTGAGTGTTAGTAGGCTGTGATGGAGTAAGGAGCTCTTTGAGGGTGAAGGTGGGCTCACAATCCTAAGTGGAGGTTGGAGCTAGTGTAGGAGTGGGATCAACTGGATCTGAAGTAGGTACAAGAGTGGGATCCTGGGATGAGGAAGAAGGATGAGAGGGTGTAGTTGATGCATGAGGAGGTGAAGTGTAAGTGATCCCAAAGTGTGAAAAAAGTAGATCCATTTTCCACTCTAATCTATGCATGTTGGATTCCTATGCTCTCTTGAGTTCCTCTCTAAGTTCTTTTACTTCCATTAATAATCTTGCAAATGCAAAGGAAGGTCTAGGAGTAGGCATCTGAGCTTGTGATGATGAGTCTTGCTCTATAGTTTGATTTCCTCTTTCTTCTATCCTTTCCATCTCCTCCTCCCCTTGGGAGGGTGCCCTATTCGTTTTCTCTTCCTCATTTTGGCTTCATTCTTTCTCGGTTGCCTCATCTTCCTCCATTTCATCCTCATGTTTGGTCATTTGTTCTATGATGTAGTCTTCCTCTTTAATTTGTATCCTTTTGCATAAAGTTTCCCCTACCCAATCTTTTTTAAGAGTGGACATATATAGTGTAGATTCTCCTTGGACTAGAATATGAAAATATTCAAATATCTTTGTAAGCCATACTCCTTATGAAACAACATGATCTGAGTGAGTAGGCACATATCTGAATCCATAAAATAGAATCCTTGGAAAACTAAGCTTCGTGTAATTGTACAAGTTCTAGAGAATCCTTGCTTCATGATCACTTACTATATTCATGTCTCCTAGCTTTGGCATAAGCACTAATTCAAGCACTTTCCTTAGCATTTCTTATCTCCATATTTAGATCCATAACTTTCACAAATTTATGAGCTTTGTTGTAAGTAATTCTTGTGATTCCATTTGATAAACTATTGAACAACTGAGTTGTGTCCATATCTATTTCATCTTCTTCACAAGGCACACCTAAAATGTCTCCTAGATGTCTATCATTTGAATGGATGTCAGTCCCAAATCTTATTTCTATTCCCTTCCAATCGAATAGTACTCTCTTGGTCTCTAGTTGAAATAGAATATGATTAATAATTCATTATAGATGTTAGCATCATAATCAATTAGGATATCCCATCCTTGAAAATTGATCATTGCTCTATTATTTGATCCACAATGATGTAGGAATGCCAAATCAATTTTTCATTGCGCATGTACTAGCCTTCCTAACATTGAGGTATAGAACTTATATTTTTGATCTCTCCCTCCAAAATAAGATGGGGGGAGATCTTTAGGCTTGAACTTTGCCTTTGGTCCTTTCTCCTATCAATTGTCTCAAGTAATGTACTAAGGTCAAATGTTTTTATCTCCCCACTCTTTCCTCCCATCTCCATGTCTTCTGCTCTATCATTTTCATGAGAGGGTGAGGTCTGGGATGTGTTACCTCAAGAGTCACTTGCAAAGTGCACTCTGCTAGAGCTAGAGGAAGCTTGAGAAGTAGTGTCGTGTGATGTGGATGCTCCTCCATGAGTTCTTGGTCTTTTAGTCCCCTTTGAGGCTTAAACAAGGCGACTTTTGTAGCCATTTGCGAATGGATGGGGAAAAGTTTTTAGAAAGGCTAGAAACACAAGCAATTTGGGGTTTCAATGGATCTTAAGGTAAACCAAAATGAAATTACACTAGCGGTGGTGGGCAGCAAAGGAAGAATTGGATGGTGGAGAAAAATCATTGTGGACTTTTACCCAATTCAAATCATTGGGCACCTCGAGCATGGGAGCTTGGGGCCCCGGGCACCTAGGGACTAAGCGGCTGCTGTGCCATAATAACTTTTTTAAGTTATAAAACCTTCCCTTTTCTTAAATTTGAATACTCATACTTTCATAATCATAATTTTTCATCCAATTCATCACATCTTTCAAATAAATTATCATAAATATTCAATTTTCATATTTTTGTAAACAAATAATCACAAATATACAACATTTGGAAATGACAATGCATGATTCTATGTATTGGTGTCTATCATCCCTAATTCTCTTCTAATTTCATAAAAACTATATGGTGACTATGGTTTAGTGACGATATCAGCAAGTTGAGCATTTGTAGGCACATATCAGTAAGTGCTTGCAAAGGAAAAGTCTGGATAGTTGAGTAAAAATCATGCATGAATGTTAAGGGATCTTTTGCAACAAAACCAAAAAAAGAAGGAAGCATATCAAAATGTATGTGCTTTAATTCATAATTCCTAGCATTGTCTTTCAAAACAATGCATGAAGGTGATAATCCAATGATAGGGCATGCGAACTGTTTCATTAATTGCTATGCTTATTGAGCCGCCCTATTTTCTATGTATTCTCCCATCTATTCTTCTTCCTTGAAATTACAACTCAGCAAAAAGAAAGAAAATCAAACAACTAAAAATCCTAAACACAATACCACCCTGAAACAAAAAAATTTGTAACTAAATTAATCAAATCAATTTGTAACCAGTTCCCTGACAACGACACCAAAAACTTGATGGTTCAATTTATAATTCCTCACAAGTGGTATAGTAGTGTGCACTACAAGGGTCAATCTTACAAAGAACTATCAAATTGATTCAATCATATCTAGTCATTAAACTAATACTATCCTAAAAAGATGTAATGTATGCTAAATAAACCTAAGTATTGTGTGAAATAATGGAAGACAATGAGAGTGCATAATGTAGAAGAAATTAACAGGTTATAAGAGACTAGAGATCCAATTTCACCACTTAATAATACCCTTTGCTATTGGAATGTTGGATTTAAGGCTTATCTTAGGTTCACTCTTTCGAATTTATGATTATTACCATTAGGTGTGAGGGTTTAAATCAAGTATTTTCACTCATTCCAATTACCTATTGTAGCATAAATGAGGTGAAAACCTATCAAGACCAAGAACTAAATGAACCAAATAGATTGGTTTAACAAAAGGTATGTACCATAACCATCTATCCTTTTCATTAAAGGGAGCTCATAACCATCTATCCAAATAAATTGCTTTTCATGATCCCTCTCCACTAGTGTAGATAACTTTGTTCACTTGGATCAATAGGTCTTTGTCAAGCTTGTAATGGAGCCTTGGGTTTAGCTACAAAGAAAAGGAAGAATGATTCACAAGGTAAGAGATCATAACTGAATTTTACATGAATGTTTACTCTTTTAACTTTTTATTTGTTCTTCTCTTTATTTTTATGGGTTGTATTATGACCACACCATCAAACTTATTCCCTTTTGACTGAATTGGGATGTGATCCCCCCCCAATTGGAAGATGAATCCATACAAATTCTTTTCTTTTCCTTTTGCATTTTTCTTTTCAATTTCCCAAAATTTATCTTCTTTTGCTCCACTAATACCTATCAAACAACCCATGAGCATAGAATATGTGTCTTAATATGTGAAACATGGCTTTTCAAGCTAAAAAGGGTTTGATGATGAGGCTAAAGAAAGAAAAGTTAAATGGTGGTTTTTCACATGCTTTGCATATGCCATTCTCTCGTAAAGCTCAATGGGGACACTAGTGACATGAATGTACTAGGTTAGCTTGAAAGACTCAAACTGATCAAAGATGCCTAAATCACTTCCAAGTAAATATGTAATCTTTAATTTCTCCTTAAGAGATAATCAAACAAGTTCTAGCATGCTTATGTCAACCAAAATAAGTCACTGAATTCACAACACTATAAACTCATCAGCATACACTTTACATGATTATAGCATAAGGTGCTCAAAAATTTTTCTTCAGTCATGAAAAAGAAGGATTTATAATAAGAATCAATGAATCACAGGGTAACATCTATCCTTCCTTCTAAATCATGTAGAATGGTAATAAAAAACTAGGTAGCATGAATCACAAGAATCAATAAATTATAAGGTAGCATCTATCTTTCCTTCTAAATCATGTGCAATGGTAATAAAAAACTAAGCAACATATGTTACTAATCATTAAGAGAGAATCAAACCTACTCAATTTCAGCATGTTAGCACATTCTCTAGCTAAGTTTTCAAAAAAAAATCCCAAAACTGAATGCACGTGAATGGAAATCTCAAAACACCCCCCAACTTAAACTTAACATTGTCCTCAATGTGAAATAATAAAAGAAATTTAAGATCAAAGGCTTTCCTAAATGAAATGCATTCACATCCTCGTCTTCTAGAGCTACCTTGACATCTTTTTAACACTTGGAAGAGCATCTGCGATTCTCTAAAATTAGAATTTCTCCTTCTGTAACAGAAATATCATACCACTAATTAAAGAAAATACTAAACTAAATACTAAAAAAATAGAAAGTTTAGAAAAACCTTAGGTTGCATCCCAAGAAGCACTTGATTTAAAGTCTCAACCCAATTATGGTTTCCTATCTTTGAAATGAAATTTAACTTTTTTGTCTTTTGGTTCTTTGAAACTTGGTAGTGGCTTGGAAAATGTCGGTGCTCCCAAAACATTGTTGAATGATGCAATATCTTCTAATTCATCTTCTTCAACTGTGTTTATGAGCTCTCTTGAAAACTCCTCCATCATTTCATCCACTTTGATGGCTCAAATTATAATTCCTCACAAGTGTATAGACGTATAGCAATATAGTGTGCAATGCAAGGGTCGATCCCATAGATAACGGCAAACCAACTTAATTAATCATAGTTACTAAGTATAACTAAACAAACTTGGAATAAGGCTTGGTATAATTTCAGAAACTTAATAAAATAAAAGTAAATAAATAGCTAAAGATAATGCAGAGAGATTAACAACAAGAAGAAATCTAAGGATCCAATTTCACCACGAGATGATAACCCTTTGCCAATGGAATGTTAGATTTAATGCCTCACTTGTGTTCATTCATTCAAAAGTAAGATTATTACTATTAGTTACATGGGTTTTAAATCAAGTGCATTCACTCGTTCTAATTACCTATGGTGTCTAGCATAATTGAGGTGAAAGTTCAAGAACATAAGAACCAAAATAGAATGGTTTAGCATATGGTGTGTACCTTAACCATCTATCCTTCTCATTTAAGGGAGCTCATGGTTTAGCATATGGTGTGTAACTTAATCATGCTTTGATA
>JAYJMB010054381.1:0-19357 GCA_036873735.1 Pouteria campechiana
CTCTCTCTCTCTCTCTTTCAAAACAGAGTTAAACGGAATTATAAGGAGGCTCTGTTCCCGAATCAGAGCAGCGCAGGTGATAAGGAATGACAGAATGGGGAGAATAAGAGATGGGTACAGGTTAAACCGGTTAACAATTAATAGTAGACCGGTTCAACCGAGTTGACCGGTTTAAAATTTCTAATATAATTTTTACCTTAGATCTTAATTTAAATGATTAAATATTTTATCCAAAATATAAACATAAATGCACGTTGGCCAGAGCCGGTCCATTCTGTCACAAGTCTAAATAATTTTCATGACTATCATGTACTAAATTTCCAATCAACATGGTGATATGAAAATCATATTAAATCATGTAACTTTACATAGTTCTAATGAGTTGAATTTTCAATTAAGATAATCTTTATCTTATAGTTAAATATAAAAAAATAAATAATATAATTGGTTTGGATCTAATAAGAAGGCTGGATAAAAATGTGGTGTAGCCGATTGTATCAATTTTTCCCATTTTGTTTTATAAATAAACTTCTGCACCCGGCACGAGCCTTAGCCGACCCGATTTGCACTCCACCATATGGGACGAATACTCTTAAACGGTGGTGACGGCTCCTGAGCTGGAGCTGCGAGTTGCAGAGAGAGATGGCGGCAGCAGCGGCGGCGGGAGCTGGGGGAGGAGGAAGCAGAGAAGGGACGGCGAAGGCGACGGTATCAGATCAGATTTCCCAAGCTATCCAATCCACCTCTAATCTTCTTCAACTCATGCAACAATCCTCTCCTTCTCAGGTCTCTCCTTTTTTCTTCTCTGCCCCAACATTTCAAATTTTCAATTCATAGCCCGACCGGAAACAGTAGCAATTGCTTTGAATCTGCAGATATCAACATAATTCGTCCCAAATTTAGATGTTTCATTCAGATACACAAAAAAGAGATAAAGGGATTGGTGGGCATTTGCTGTATGTTTAGACAAAGAAAGACACAAGAAGAAAAAGACTTTGTATGGACCAATAAAGAATCGATTTTGGAGCTAGGATCTCTCAAGTCTCAACTAATCTGATTTTGGGGCCGCTACTCTTTCTGGAATTGATGGTTTCAACAGCGTACAGAGGACTATTCCCAAAACTCTCTGCACCCTATGCAATCTTTTGTACATTATGAAAATCCTAGGGCAATCGTGTTAACTCAACAGGCGATTAAAAGTGAAATTCCTATTTAATTGTTTCGTTTGTAAATGTAGTTTCCATCAACATATTCAATGAAATAGCTGATTTGGGTATTTGTATTGGGTTTGATATTGGAAGAACTGGCAACCACCAATGGATGTATTTTCTGTGAGGAAGTATATCTGCCAGTATTAAGAAAATGCCAACCTTTTCATGTAACAGACTAGTTTGGCTTTGGCATTGCCTTCCTGTATGCTTGTGATTGCTCACTGCCAAGTTATGGATTGCAGAACCTCCTCTCAAAGCTTCCAAAGAACCTTTTGGCCAAAGCCTCAACTATCAAAAACACTGGGCAGGTGAACATCTGGTTAGCCATGCAAGGTGACAATAGAGACTTGCTAGGCAATACCCACATTTCCTGATCCTCTTGTGATTTGTTTTTGAACAAGGTGATAGAGCAGATGCCTCGTGTAATTACAGCTTTGGATGCGCATATGGAGAGTGGCTTGCATAGGTATGATTGCAGAGTTTTCTTTGATTGACCAGACTATTGCCATCGATGGAGAAATTGCTTTCTATGACCTGCAAAAGGACTTTGATTTGGTGAGGGTGAATACCCTAAAATCTTAGTGAAGCCTTTTTGTTTTGGGCCCACCATAGTAGTTTGATGAGAACGAAGCCAACCATAATCTTTAATACTACTTAATTAAATTATTTAAAATCATTTCAGTTAGAGGCCTATGTAGATCACGTCATTTGAAAATGTATAAAATTGTGTAAAATGTGAAAATTACTTAGATTTGTTCACAAAATATCAAAATGTTTTAAACTTCCATAGATTCATTCATCCCAATGAGGAAAAAACTTTGTAAGACATGGGTTTTGTATTGCATGCTTGTGTCCCATATAGTCTTTTATGAGATGATATTTAAGATGTTAGTTAAATTGGTGATGTTAAAGATGGTGGTTGGGTTGAGTCTTGTAAAATAATTATGGTAGGCCAAAAATGAAAAGGCTCCACCAAAATTTCAATGGAGCCTACCTCATTGAATCACGACCGCTTTAGAAAGATCTGCACTCCAATATGTTTGTCTGATCAGCATTAACATTCATATCTGTTTGTAGCTCTGCAACAAGGAGATTCCTACTTTCGAATTTACATTCTTAGTTGTAAATCATCCCACCAGAATGCAAAGTGTGAGCATTCTTACTTCTTTTAGTTAGTCTCATATAGGCATCCCTGTATAAATCTTTGATTGCATAATTTATATAAGTGGGTCGTGCTGATTTTAACCTATCCTTATGAGATGCTGGTAATTTGGTTGTATGAAAACTGGTACTATATGGTAACATCAAGCATATCAAATGGTGGGCAGTGATCCTTGGTTCTTTGGTAAGTTCTGGTTTAGGCGATCAAGACCGTTTATATGAAGTGCTCCAGTTTCTGGAGTCCATACACAAAAGACGGAGAAACCATAATCCTTTTGCCAGGATCTTGCTGATGGATGGCTTAGAAAGGGAACTACCACAATATTTCACATCAACATGAGAGGCCTAATGATCCTTTAGAAAAAATTTTTGTGTGGTCTATTGTTGTTTTAGGGTTTCGACAGCAAAGTTCTAGACCCAGAATCAATCTTTGCAATTATGAAAACTGGAAACCTGGAATATTACTTGTACGATCTAAGCCAGTTGATATTTATATGGTTCCTGCCTGCTAATTTTTTCTAATTGGTTAATCAGTTTTTTGTTTTTGTTTTTTCTTTTCTCAGCGTTCCTCATCTGAAGACAGTAATCCAACTATTGTCCAACATGGACAGCTGCCAGCTTAATTCTGCATCTCATACACATCAAATTGCCCAGGTAGTCATTTTATCTGTCTTCTATTCTATGAATCTGTCCTTATGCCGGATTCAGGTCTCGCTTGGATTTGCTAAATATTTGTTGGTGTACCACACTGGCAACCCCCAAGACCAATATCTAATGGAAGCTTATTGCAGTGGGACGCATCAAAAAGGCAATCTGATTTCCGTATTATATTATATGCAGTGGGACACATCAAAAAGGCAATCTGATTTCCGTATTATATCATATGCCAATGACTTGTCTCATTTGCTCAAAATCCTTATAGTCTGAAATATCATTCAGAAGCTTATAATTTTGATGACAAGATCACCTTTGGGATCGTAATGATGCATTTTTCAGTTGCATTGATACAAGTAGCAAGCAATGTCACTTGAGGCTTTGTGAGTTCTGCTCACGTTTCCAGTTTGTACCAGCGGTGTGCCATCAAACCTTTCAAAAAGCCAAATTTTATTGTCTTTACGGATAGTATGACATGAGGGATGAAATTCAAAGTTCAGTAAGAAGCGAGAGTGATCAACCATGCTTGAGTTTGCCTAGCATTGTCACCCATCTAAACAACATTCTGACAAAGAATCTTCAGCCATATACCCCGGCCTGTCACTGGGGAGTCTGAATCACAGATGGACAATAGCTGATACAGGCACCAGTTCTAGATTCAGGATGGTGCATTCTCAAAGCGTCTCTATTTTAGGATGATGCTGGGTGATTTCATATCTCCCACTGAAATTTTCTCCAGAATACTATATTTCCTGCATCCACATTATAAGTTTTTATAGAAATTATTCCATCTGTTTTTCTTTTTCTTTTTCTCTTTTATAATTTATTACTGCAACTAACATATTGTAGAATCCTTCCAAAAAATTGTCTCCTGCATTTTCAGATCGTATCATCAGTTGTTTTCTTTTTTATTTGTTTGTCCGCTTTGCCTTTTGTCTCTAATTGTCAATACATTTCTTTCAGGAATCCGAGTTAACAAATAATACTTCTGAGGCACGTAGCGAAAGCTAGTATTCTCATTTCCTCAGGCTGGGTGGAGAGGGAGGGAGTATGATAAATCCGTCTACCAGTCACTGCCATGGGTGCTGCTTGTTTGCCCATGGTGTAACACGCTTGTATGCTTAACCTGCAACAGCCGATATCTCCTCAATGGAGTGGGCTGCTTATACTAATGAAGAAATTCTTTCTTTCAATCTGAACGCTATTCAGCCGTTGTTGCGAATTCAGTTTTTGTGAAATTTGCATGTTTTATCATATAGTCATCTATCTTTTTCACCATCAGCAATAATCCCATCAGCTTGTTCCCTCTGCCCAAGCTGGACTTTGAATGCTGCTGAAATAAGGCAGGCTCACAGCATCGTGGAAACCTTCTGGTTTGTTCCATTTAAGTTCCATCAGCAGGGATTAATTTAGGATAATTCTTCAACTTAGCTGGATTTAATGTAGGATGACTTTTCAATGTACCCAGGTAGACTGCTTTCTTTTTATTTTTTACGAGTTATGATGTTTTAGTAGAACCAAACAAACCATTGTGCTTTGCGTGATTTATTTAACCATGATATTAAAGATTATTTCAATCAGAAAATCATTTAGGCTTTAATATTCAAACAATAAAAATAAAAATTCCAGACAATCTTACCGTCTTTATGTGTTACAGTAAAGAGGAATTTTGAGATTATAAAAATACGTATAAATTTTTTTCTAGATGGTTTTTATTTGTTGCAACCCACTGAAAATTCTAATCAAAATGGCTTTTGGGATGATAAAAGTATGCATGAGAATAAAGATGGATTTTTAGACAACCTGCACTTGCAGACCAATACACCAATGGACAGCTAATGACTTCATTACATAGAAATTACTTCACATCAAGCAGTTTTTGAACAGCTAGAGTAACGGCTGCTAGGGCAGTGAATTTCCAGTCATTTTGACCCCAGTGAATCCTAGCTTTGGCTCAAGCAAAATCAAACCTGAGGCATGCGGAGAAGAAGGCTTATCAGCATCTCTCAGGAACAGCCCACTCACAGGATTCATCATGGCAGTAAAATTGGGACCATAACAATACTAGAGGGGTAGAGAAGAAAAATGTGTCAATTTCACAAATTAGAAAAAAAGTGGCAGCTCCTGACCAAGTGTCTATTTCTACACAACCAGGCGGGGAAAAAGAAAACTGAAAGGACAATCTCACTCAGAAGGTCACATGCACATCAATGTCAGAAAGATCCACTCAGTGTAAGAAGGATTTCACATAACGCTGCAACGTCCCTTTTCTTCTGCTGGTGGTGCAGCTCCCTGCTGATACCGGTTCGAGCCTGTGGGATTGTATGTGAACTCGGATGTATCAAGGCCATACTGTTTGGAGGCAAGGGAAGCAGAGTTAGAAAAGATACAAGAGAGACTAATCTAGTGACTTTCAAAAACATGCAAGAATCCAGTAAATTATGAAATGACATGAACTCAAGCCGGCCTACTACTAACCTTTTCCCTCATTCGTGTACTCCACGCATCGTTCCTGCTGGGGCGCTGGTCTAGAGTCCCGGCCACAGGCACTCCGGTTGCTGCTGCACCTGACCTGTTTAGCAATGGCTGACGGGCACTGGGCCTTGGCTCAATGAACTCATCATCGCTGTCGTAGTCTGCTGGTCTGTTTGCAGCCCTTACAATAAGAGCTAGCAAGAATGTCAATGCCTGCACATGATGGAAGGTCATACAAATTATTACAAGCGAGGAACTGATTCTGGCTACTGGAAACAATCTAATGGATTGATTAGACACTTTATTAAATGTCATAGCATCATTTTTTTCCTATCATTGGCATACAAGGATTATTATTTTGTATTGCTCGTGAATTATCAAAAAGGAAGCTAGAGCTAGAGCTAGAGCTAGGGTTCAGGTAGCGTGACAGAAAATTGATCATCTCGTCTAAGAATTTGCTAATCACGAAATTCATAATCAATAAGGACTCGGGAGCACCTCAAGAACGACTACTCCTAGAGCAACCCATTTGGCAATTTTCCAGTTCTTCTCCAAGAAACTGTATATCATCTCAAAATCTCCAGTCTTATCCACTGGAACTACCTGCAGGAAGCATTTAAATCATTAAATAGATGAACATTCTTTAAAGGGGAAATCCAACATACAACAAAATCAACACAGACCTCTTTCCAGCTGTGGTCAAAGAATATGAAAGCAGCAAAACCCAGCTCGGCTAAGATCAACAAGACCACCAGAACAGAATACTGTGGTTGGTTTAAGGAAACCTTTCATCACAAAGAGATGAAGACACCACCACATATGCATGCAACTCAAGTTGTTTTGGCCACAGCCAAGAAATAGTGCAAAATAGAAAAGGTTTGCTCTTAAATTTTAAATTTTCTACTTTTAAAGTGAAACAATGAATTACTGCATGTCCCATAAGACAGAACCCAATGTTCTTGGAATGGTTTTTAATGGCTTCCATTCAAATAAGCCACTGAACACAATATTGTTTGTAGCAGTAATTTCTAAATAATCATGATTGGTTATAATCTTATTAAACCAAAAACATGATCCAGTTTACCAGCATACAGAAACTGGTACCAAAAATATGTATAATAATACATATTTAAAAAAAACTTAAAAAAAAACCTTCAAAATTGTTTTTTATAGGTTTGTACATAACATGATGTTACTGAGTACGAATGTTGTTTTCAAAATGAAAAGATCATCATTATTCATTTCCTAAATTGGAGATAAACCAACTCTTTTTAGTGTGCAGTTTCATGTGACATGAGGCCGGTATGAATATTGGCTCTCCTTGAAACTGTTGAAAGCTCTTGAGGGGTTTAATATCAGGCTCCGTTCAGAAGTGTTTCACTTACTGAGAACATAAGCAGACAGAAACCAAATTACAGAACTGATCCTTGAAGTCCTCAAATTTTTCTTCTACACAGCATGCATTTCATGTTGAGGATACACAACTCAGGCAGCATCCATTCCGAACTACCACTCCAATGCAGCCAAAACACGATATGACAAAGAGAATAACTCCGATACCAATCAACAAGTAAATGAACCTGCAGCAGATCATTGTGAAGTGGGAAATTAACTTATGATAATACGTGGCAATGACAAGTTAAAGAAAATTAGCCAAAGCCCTAACCATACTGCCTCCACAGGCACCACCTGTAGAGACAAATATGTAAGGACCAAAGTTATGCATGTATGACTGCATGTCAATGTGCTACGTGGTACTTTTGTCTAAAAAGCCAGATTAGGGACTGGAAGCAGACACATTCCAGCAAAATTTGGTTATAATATAAAAGAGAAAGAAATATAGAAAAGAAAAGAAGTAAACAAAAAATAAGGTAATTCTTATTGGTCTGTGTATGTAATGGAGAAAAAGCTTCATGCAATATTCCACTCTTCATGATTGATGATAAAGTTCCTTCTAGCAGCATTTTAATAATAAAAAAAAGGGTCTGCCCAGTCCACAAGGCTCCCACCAATGTAATGTTTGAGGAGGGCGAGATGTACATGAGGGAAATCTAAAACACAAGGAAGCATATAGTCGGTATCAACTGTGTAACCACATGACCATATTAAGAGAGCCAAAACAATGAACCTAAGTCTTCCCAATGCACCACCCACACATTTACTATTGCTTATTGTAATGGAAGCAACAACTCCTATTTACAGTGGAGGATGGATAGCCTAAGGGCTACCATGTTGCAGGTTTGGTGACATGCATGCAAGTTTAAGCTTCATATATCAGTTAAGTCATCCATTATTTAGCGTTAATGTAACTCATTCTCTATGCAAAATAGCTGTGTGCCAGCGGACCCAACTATGGGTTGCTACTGCCTACGACCTCCCACACAACCACATCATGGGGAGCAAATATATTCAAGGGCCACTCAAATACAAGAATTCAAAGTTGCAGCATGAAATGAGGATTGGAGAAGTGGGACTAGTTGGGATACAATTGTCTCTACAAGCAGTATTCTGCATAATACATAATCACTATTAGCATACATCCTCCCAAGCTATCTAAAGCCTTGCCCTAGACCTGCATAACAACACTAAAAGAATATAACCCCTGATCTATGATTACGTATCCCAACATACGCACTTAGTCTTGTTACATTTAGAATATATATTTTGTAAACATTTCTCAAGGTTTTAAAAAATATTTTATTCATATAATATATAATTTTAGCAGAAGTTGCAAAAATCTTCATAAAGCTTTTCCATGCAATGTCGTAATTCTGAATCAACTCAACAGCTTTCCTAGCAAGACATCCAAGGTCAAATCTACTACCACCATCATATTGTGCAACAAAATAGTGTCTCTTAATCCTATACTCCTAAGGAACCAACTAGCTCACACAATGCATTGATTATATTAAATGAAGCACTAACAGGTAATCGGTCATGCAGTGAAGCTCAACCCTAAGCTCTAAACATGTGGTTGCTCACTCACACTGTACAGTAGACAACTCTAGATATCCACTGGTTGCCACCACATTGTAGACTACTACAACAATCATCATCCCTGCCCTCAAAACATAAAGTGGTAGGTCTTAACTTGGCTCAATATAGGCTTCTGATATCATGAAAATAAAGGCCCAAGCACATTAGGCACTAATCAAATACAACAGCTTTACGCCTTGTTCTGCCATTGTGGTCATCATTCGACTCAGAGATTATCATTCCCAGTCACGCTAAGCTATATATAAGCTTCATTTCCTATATCTATGATCAGATGGTTTTCCCATCAATCACCTCAGCCATTCTTACAAACTTGTGTAGCCATGACTACAGAGTTACAAACACCTTAAGCTATCTCATAGAACCACATGGCGGATATCATAGAGTTGTATTAACCTCAGACTATCTCATAAAATTACATAGTTGTGACCAGAGGCAAACAACACCCTGTTGTGCCTCTTCATCCTTTGCTCTCTACATGAAAGGATGATAAAACACTGATATACACCTCAACGTCCGAACTGATTTAAATATGCCTTAATGCATCTCAAATATAATCAACTCTTGCGCAAGTGGAGAAGACAAGCCTGCCAACAATATAATACTACTATCTCAATGTGGCTTACCAACAATGATCTCGTGCCTGAGAAAAAATTGATTGTGCAACAATTTATTCAAAAAGACATGTTATATTGATGATGCAAAAAATAGATGAACAACATTATAAATCAGTAGTGCAAGTGTCAAACCATGCATTATATGATCAGCAATGACACAGCTCACACTCCCACTCACTGAAAATGGATATTAAATTATTAATTCCCATATTTCTTACACACACCATAAATGGATGTCTAGCAATAATTTTAGTAGTGGAATTGACTAACACCTCTTCAGATAGAATATAATCAAGTACAATTTACTTATTTCTTGCTTGATCTTTGATACCTTAGCCAAAACAACAATTGGTACCCTATGTCTTGCGTTAATTGAATGTGTGGTATCATATTTTGAATAGTTATTGATAAAAGTGATGAAACACAATCACCCATTCCAAGGTCATAAATATAATGCTCAACATCTATCACTATTAACAACATGCAAAAGTTCATTGGCAGTGGCAACCCCTAATGGGGCCCACAACCACATGGCATTTTGCATGGAAAATGAATTTTATAAAAACCAACATATAAATGATTGGCTAATAGCATGGACCTTAACCATATTTATATCTAGTCTACCCTAAGATGTTATAAATCTTTGGTTATCTATCCTTCACTATAAGTAAAATTTATTGCTCCCATTACAATACAAAGCAATGAGAACAAAATGTAGCAAAGAACGAAAGATAAGAGAGAGAGAGAGAAGCATAGCAAGAAGGCTTTATCGTTCCAATTAAGTGAGGAAAAAATGATGTGTCTAAGTATGCAACAAGGTCACTCAATTACTATAGTAGTTGCACACGTTGAAAAACCATCTAAGCCATCAAATTAGGGAAAAGTGAATAGATTTGTCTTCCATTATGGCCACCAAGATTTAGTATTTTGGCTTAGTTATTTCAGTCTGGAATCATGGAGTTGATCGTAGCCACATGCTTCAACATGTATTTGATTTCTTTAATATGCAACTTAACCTTTCTTTTCTAGAGACATTATTTTCATGACACGAACAGGCACCACCAAAGATAAAGAACCTTACCATCACACTAAGGCTCTCTTCTAATGATATTTCAATATCTAAATCATAAGAAAAGTAAACCAGTTAATAAGATTACCTTCTCAACCAATTTTGTGCAAAATGCATTTTACCCTTCTTCATTATCCTCTATTTTCCTCTGAATGGCATGGATCACATTTTATTCACAACAAAATTTAGAAAAAAAGAGAGGGTCAAATACACTTGATGACAAGGGATAACAAAAAAGCTGAAAAGGAACAATAAGGCAGACAAAAAGGATTGGAAAGTGTGAGGCTTTTCCATAATAACCCTCCAATCGTACCATTTGTGTTTTCAACATTTCACCATCCAAGTATTGTATTTCTCTTTCTTTCACTTATCCTTTCATATTTTTCCCTTTTGAAAGAAAGCTGTGACAACCTTCTTTTCACTTTTGTAGAACTTAACATAAATAACCACGATTAACCAATCTAGTTTGGTGCAAATTTGTAGATTTTGGGTGCGTTTGGATAGCTTGAAATGTTTAGAGTAATGGAAGTGGAGATATAAATGATATCTTCAAGAGAAGAATGATGTCATTCATTAAGTGAACAACGACAAAATAAATAATGGGGATAATGATGAGAAAAAGGAAGGCTGCTAAAAAATGTGGGGTTGGTAAATGTTACCCTGATTTATTATTTACACATGGAATGCATTTGCGTGTCAATTTCCTCCTCTTGCCAAAAGCACTCTTTCCTAAACCAACTATATGCAGTCAAGTAAAAAGATCCCAGAATTGGTTGGTAAATGTGTTGGCATGCTCTGACAGAAGTAGGTCGCAAATGACCAATGGACACAAATCACCGAGGTCCTGAACCACAACCCTATGGAACTGATAACCAGCGAAATCGCATCAACATGTCAAGCACATCATATAATGCCTCTTCGATGTTAATGGAGATTCTGGGGTTGAAAGTACTAATGATCATAATGCAAAATGCATCCCAACAAACTGGGTTCTGAGGATACAGTGACAAACAGACAAGAAAAGATTATGCTTCAGACTCACAACTTTTCAGAACTTTTCCAATGATGGTAGTCTCCCTCAGTGAAAGATATTTATATTTATTTCCGTATTTTACTTAACCCCACCAAGTCAGTATTGATCCCAAATTCATCTTAAATATAAACCATGCACTCAAGGACCCATAGAAAGTAACAATGTCATCAATCTCCTACTCAATTGAAACCTACCGCCTATTCAGTATAACCACAAAATAAGGCGAATTAACTAAAATCATTTCTACTTCTTCAATGAATCGTCAATTGACATCATCTCAAAGAGCTCGCTAAAGGAAAGACTAAAAATCCATACCAAGCTCTAGGAAGCTTGTCAAGAATACTCGTGGAGAGGGATGCAGCGATCATTAACGGTCGACCAAGCGTAACAAACTCAAGATTAGTTGAAGCTGAAGGTGAGATCGGGTCCACATCAGAAGTCCTCTTCCATTCAACAAGTAAGTAAATCCCATAACCCACCGTCGCCAATCCAGTAACCGCCAGCAGGAAATTCAAGAGTTTCAAGAGGCATTCCAAGCACCCTCGGCATGCCATCCCGTCAAAATTCTCCTCAAATTGCCCAAACTCGCTGTAGAAGAGTTCAAATGCCTCCCTATTTCATCAACGAATTCATCAGCCACAGAACAAACTCCAGCATTCCCAGAAACCCTAGAAATGAAAAAAATCAGGGATTTAATGGGAAAAAAAAACCGAGAACTTTATCCGATCATCAGAACAAGCAAAAAAGAACAAAAATGAAACCAAAACGCAACAGAAGCGTCCAGATTTTGCTTTTTTACCATTTGGTTGAATGAAAGAGAAATCAACGGACATGCAAGGGCATGAAATTCTTCCGAAATTCCCCCTTTTCCCAAGAAATTCGTGTAAAATCTCAGATCATCACACGAAAAACAGAAAATTTGCTGAAAAAATGAATCTTGAAAATGTCAGATTAGGGAGATGGCGATTACCAGAGGCTTCGACGATCTGAGATTTCGGAAGCTTGAAAAAGCGGCAGTGCAGAGGAAGGAGAGAAAAGGATTCTGGCTTTTCGGTGGTCAGCCAGATGAAAAGCCAGTTGCATCTTGCCACGTGGCCGGCCATGGTGAATCTGTGTGATGGACGGCTGATGGGGGGCGAGTACGCCTCGTACACATGTTATTAATATTTTAAGAATATTAATGTTATCAATATTTGAAAAATATTAATGTTATCATTATTTTAAAAATATTTGTAAAAAAATCAAAATCATCAATTTTTAAGAATATTTTCAATGCAATTACATCTAATGAGCTTTTTAAGGGATAATTAATCAACCTCAGGGAATTTATAATTTTTTAATTATATAGGTTGTTCTTAATTTGAGAACTAATGAATTTTTATTTTTTCAAATATTTAATAAAATATTAGTATATTTGTAAATAGTTTAAAATTTTAGATAAAATTATAATCATGGATAAAAGGAGCTGTATAATGGGCCACCTGAAAAGAGAGGATGAGTAATTAGATTGGACCCTATGAAAACTTATCATCTCATCCGTTGCATTAGTGGGCCACCTGATCTTTACATTCTTCGGAAAAAAATTTTAAAATTCAATGGACGGTGCAGATCATTTTCATGTAAGATCATCCATCCAGGTCAGCGCATACCCGCCCCCCGGATTAGGAGTCCTACGGAGCAAGCGAGGGATGGAGAAGATAAGCATCTCGCCGGGCCACGGCACTCCGATTCCTGCCAAATGACATAAATCCCCTCGATTCTACTCGCGAGATACGCTTCGGCTTTGTCTGAATTAAAATTTTTAAATAAGTTGATAAGCAGCAGTAGAATCTCATACTAAGTTGATATTGCTTGATGCGGTTGAAATAAATAAATGATTTTAAATCATTAATTAGTTAAAGATTATTTGAGGCAATTGAAATAAATGATTTAAAATTATTAAGTTTATGTTTATATGTAGCTGAAATTAAAATGTTGAAATAATGGACAAACGTTTATCATATTATGTTTTATTTGAGATAAAATAATTAAAATATTTAAATTAAAAATATGTAAAAGAAGGATTCTTTTAAAATTTTATATGAATGTCTATATTTTTAGGTTAATCCAAGATAATGAAATAAATTTTAATTTAATCATTATACTTAACATTATCATTTTGATTAAAACATATAAAATTACTTTGATTAAAAGCCTATGTGGGCCAAATGCTATTTAGAAATTATAAAATAAAAAATTACTTAAATTAATCTATGCATATATTAGAATGTCGTAAAATCTTGTAAAATCATAATCTAACGTTAGATGAAGGCTTTCAAACATATGAATGTATAATTATATTCTTGTAGGTCCCGTGAAAATGAAAAAAATTAAAATAATGGATATTAATTTTCAAATGATGTTAATTTTGGGCTCCCTTAAATGTTTCATTTATATAATATTTTTATTATTAATTAAACAAGTATTGTTAAGAGATGGAAGGATTGGATTTCAGGTAATTCTTCATAATGGTAAAAAATTTAAAAAATCCTTTAAATTTTTAAAATAACAATTCCTTTGAACCATTTTCCTTTAAATAAATATTGGTACATATTATATAATTTAGGGATAGCATAAGTGGGAGTTTATGAAAGACAAAAGGTTTCACAATTGTAATGAATTAGATCATTAAATTAGGATTTAATTAATATTTTTAGGAATATGTTGTAGAAATAATATTTTTATAAACTAATAAGTATCTTTTTTTATGTTTACACGTGCACAGCTACACTCCCCCTTGCTGGTTCTCCCACTCTAATCAAATTGGTCTTCTTGGAATCCAGAAGTCACGACTTGAAGTAGCTTAGATAATAACGGCAGAGACTTAAACCATTATTAATTAACAAGTCAAATAACCAATAAAACATGATAATCTAAATAGATTATTAACTAGTAGACCATCCTATATATTCCATCACTCACTTTCATTTCCTGCTCAGCCTTGGAAGCAGAGATCCACTCTCAAATTTATTTGGTACGCGCAAAAATGCCAAGATTGGTGATGGGTGATTCAAAATTAATACAAGGAGTGCCAATGATTAAAGTAAATATACATTTGAATAAATAAATATATATATATAATAAAAAGGAATTTAATCATCTCTTTTTCACCTTATATATAAGCTAATGAATGATTTTTCAGGGATCTTAGTATATAATTTTTTCAATTTTAATGGTTTAAAATAAATTAATATAAATATTCAAATGAAGATTTATACTTGCGTTTACAGAACATTGCACCCTAAAGCGGCCTATTATATTGCCCAACAAGTACTCATCCAAGTGGAGGTGGCCCACGTGGGCGCGAAGGATATGAAGGGCCAAAAAACTATTTTGCCGTCCACTCATTATTTTCCTAAGGTCTGGTTGAATCTTGATCGGTGGCACCGAAGGATAAGATCCGGACCATTCAGTCGGCCGACATTTAAATAAAAAACGTACTACACGACAGGGCTAATTACGATTGGATAATGTCATAAGATTGATAAACTTATTAATTAATGAATTAATTAGTATGAATGCCTGTATTTTAAATTAGCTTTATGGGTATGTTAATAAAGTTACTTCTCTCCTGCCTCCTTCTCCTCTGAATATTGAATACCGCCGCGCTGACCTGGAATATGCTCATGGAAAATGCTCTCTGAATTCCAACACCATTGCCTGGCAAGTGTTTGTCGTTTCTGGAGATTTTGCTCCCTATAGTCAAGACTTAGATATTCTTCTTGTATTCTATAAATTCCATTACTTCTCTTCTCTGGCAAGTAATTGAGTTTCTCTGACTTCCTAATACTGGAACAGACACCCATGGAAGTGTTAGCCTATTCAAGAGCACGGTGATAAGGGCTGAAGTGTGGGAAATTGATGTATGCAATTTGTAATGAAGTTTGTATGTGTTTGATGCCTTGATTTGAAATGAAAGAGATAAAAAAGAGGTGCAAATGCAAAAGTAATATAGAAATAATGTCAAATATAAAATAAATACAAATGAAATAGATAGTTGTTTATTGGTAAAAGATAGGAAATGACATATAAAAAAAGAAAAGGAGAGGTATGTGTATTTAGATGATATACCAATATATTAAGAGAAAAAAAGGCTTTTATCTTTTTTTTAATCTTAAAATAACTTTTATACATATTTTAAATCAAAGCAAACACTCCCACATTAGGAATAAAGTATCCTCACAAAATAGTAAAGCCTTTTATCTTTTTCTGAATTTGGAATTTCAGTCGGGAATTGAAGAAGCTTCTGAACAGAATTAGAATCTAGAAAAAATAAATAGAGTTTTTAAATGAGTATATAGAAGATAATTATTTGAAATTTGGGTAACAATTCATAAAAGTTAAAGCTTATGACTTGGATGTAAATATTACATGAGCTAAAAGAAGATAAAAAGAAAGAGAATTTCTTTCCTTTTATTTAAGGGCTCATGGGTGGAATGGAAATAATATTTGAAATGCTGGATGATATTAATCATAAAATAGATAGAGTTAAAATAAATAAATAGACAATAATTTAAAATATAAATAATGATAAAAAAAAGATAAAATTACATGGGAAAGTATATTTTAAGTCAACAATTGAGAAATGATAATCCAATTTTATGGACTTCGAATCATGTCCATTAATCATACACTAATAAAATCGGGCCTTAAAGTTTATTTAGCTTTTTAGAACAAGTTTAAAAAGTAGTTTTAATAAAAAAAGAATTGAGATTTTTCTCAATGAAAAAGAAAGAAAGAAGCTGTATGAAATTCTAATTCAAAGAGAAAACACAAGTTCACCAAGTTGCTCTGTTGGGACATCCTTCATCCAAATTTTAATTGGAAAAAAATTAATAGCAAATATGAACTTCTAAAAGATAGGGATCTCCAATGGATATATATATATATATATATATATATATATATATATAATACTGTCAAGATTACAAGAAATGATGTGAAAATAAAGATAAAATAGATAAATTATTTCAAAAAATAATTAATAATCTAAATAAAGATAGTTAAATATTCTATCAATATTATGAAAAGCAGAATAATAAAGAGGCTTTTAGCTTCTTTTCACAGGGGTTTACTCTTCTGCCTCAAAACAAGCGCACCCAAGACTCATTCCTTTATAGTCACGAGCTTTGAATCCCAGTCGTTTATCTTGCATGCCCCTTTTCATGAGAGACAACAGAAAAAGCAGGCAATGATTTGGTTGTAGGCCCACAACGTGCTCTTTTCAAATGGAGACTCCCGCTGCAGCTGCACCCACCATTCAAAGACAACCGCTACCCGTCAAACGCAGAAGGGCCAATAGCCGATGAGAAGCAACCGCGCTGAATAATTGTCAGGAGTAAACATGGGCAATCATAACCGTTAAAGGAATGTTTTTGGACGGTTTTCATTTTCCGCGGTTTGATAAGATTATAAAAAATTGGTGAAACGCTAAAATAACCATAAAATATATAAAACGAGCAACGATATCTGATCGATAAGAACTTTTTTTTTCTTTTCTTTTATTGATAGGACATTTTCTGGAGCTCACAACTCTGATGAACGGCGTGGATCTTTAGTTTTGTTGTCTATACTTGTGGTAATTGTACATCTAATCTGAAAGCCGCGAATCGCAATGGAAGTGGATGATAAGATGGGAGCCGTTGCGGTCGTCCCCACCCGATTATTGCTGAGATTTTCCTCTTTTTACCCCGACCGAACCCGACCGAACCAACGGTCCGGTGTAGCCTCTGTCGTCAAGTTGTAGCGATATTCGCGCGAAGGGAATTGGAAGATGTCATGCGCGCAGCAGACGCCTTTTTAATCGGTTCTAGTCCTTATGACATTTAATTATTTTCAATTATTTTAAGATTTTTATTTATTGTTATCTTATCATTATTTTTTTTAATCTTTTCATCTAAATTGAAAGTATATTTATTCGATTGATACTATAGTTCTCTTTTATTTTATATTGAAGATATATATATATATATAAATACTATTCTTTCTAATTTGATAGTTGAGCTCCATTTACTTCACTATATCTGCTCACAAAAAGAATATAATATGTTGGGTCTTTTACATATATAATGTTGAATGCATGAATCTAGGTTTGTAGACTCATTATTGCATTGTCTGTTAAATGATTATAAAAGATTATTACCAATTACAGTTTGGACAACTTCACAGTTGAAATAGAAGAAAGAAAAGGTGTTAGATTTTTTTTCTATTTTGTTGTTTTGGATTGTAAGGTTCCATCTCGAGTATGAAAAGTGGTGACTAAAATGTGATGATTGATTAAGAATGGGTACCAAGTTTTCTCATGTAAATCTTAATTAATCTATTTTTCTTTTTTTTATGGTATTTTTTTTAAATTTTTCTTTGGACTTGTGACTGCAATCCTCTGAAAATTGATGCTCTCCTTTTTTTTAACTTTTCTTCTTTTTCTTCCCCTTTGTCCTTTTTACTCTTCAATAACTTTTTGAGAATAAAAAAGAGATAAAAAGATAAATAAAAAATAAAGAAAGAAAGAAAGAATGATATAATGTGCTAGGATGCAACGATGGAATAAAGCAAATAATGATAGTGTAGGTAGACTTTTTATATAAATAAATAATAAATAAATATATATAATATAATATAATGAAAAAATGTAGAACTACTAAATAGTTAAAATATTAAATTACATTAAAAGATAATTTTATGTCTTTTTCCCTCATTCCCATTAAGAGCTTTTTTTAGAAGAAGAAGAGGAAAAAGAAGAAGAAACAATGGAAGAAGGAGAGATAAATAAGAAGAAGAAATAATGGATGAATATGGTAAACAGTACTTCGACCCATGTGTACTCTCTCACAGGCGGGGCGGGAAATCCGTGGGCTGCTAAGGCTCAATGCTTTGAGAGACGCGGAGAGCATGCTGCACCAATGTCAATTCATTACACGGGGCCCACAAATACACGTATTTGGCGCAAATTCAAATTGATACCTCGAAATACATCGACTGTCCAACTCAATTATTACCCAATGATTCCATTGAGTTTGACATTTTTGCAATTAAGTCTTTTAAATTTGTAATATTATAAATTAATATGGTTATCTTTTGTTGCTGCAGTTTAAATCCTATAAATTTGAAAGATGTGTATGTCGAAACCTTTACATAAACCCAGCAACATAGGTTTAACTTTTCTTTGAAGATTTCATGTGTCGGAATTTATAACATCACAAATTTAGAGAGCGGAATTTGCAAAAACACCATTGGATCCTTGATGGACGGTTTAGATATTTTAGCCGGCCGAGTGGGTTGCATACGTGGCACCCTCAAGTGGAAGATCATAGGCATTGTTTACAAATTTTAACCCTATTTTTTTTAATGTCAAAGGTAGAGGTTTTTTACGGACTATGATGCTAAGGGTATGCATGAAAGATCAGTAAACCTTATGGATGTGCTTATGAAGAGCTAAGTTATGAAATACCAGAAGTGCAATTTCGATCAAAACTCAGGGCCCATACAAAAATTTACAACTTTAGGGATGTGATAGTTGGGGGCCACCCCAAAGTCATGCACACCACTATACATAGGCATCGCTAACCATTGCTGGAATTACTTGGGAGGGGATTGGACTCTACAGAATAACCAATGTCCCACATTACCATTTGGATTGGGCTTGGGCATAATCAGTTAAGAAGCATTGGGTGTGTTTCGAATTTGGACTGTATATATCTTACATCTTATCTTCACTTTATGACTGATATAATTCTCTGGCATGATTTCTTTTTCATTTCAGCTATCCAAACAGGAATTAACACAGCTCAGTTGTCGATTGATTTCTATCAATAAAAATTTTAGTTATTTTTATATCTTCTGTTTTCAGCTGTTTCTCCCTGGAAACTACAACCTTCTACAGAAATATTGTCATTTCTGCAAATATTGGAGACACTGCAGTTTGCATCATTGCCAATGCCAGGCATTTCTGATGTTATTGTACAAGATAAAATTCCCCCAACTAACTAGTTCTGAACTCTTCAGTCCTAGCTGAACTACTCGGGAATCGAATTCAAGCTTGAGCATGATTTATAATGCCATATTCCTTTCCCATACCATGCCTAAATAAATGAAACTTCAACAC
>JAYJMB010054392.1:0-24376 GCA_036873735.1 Pouteria campechiana
GAAATGATGCGGATTCTAGCTGGAGGAGGAATATGAGACAGCTAGCAAATGTCGGGGATGAAATTGAGAGTAAGTACTAGGCATGCTTTTGAGGTTGTCAGATTTTAAATTAAAAATGAGAGACTGTGGGTCATCCCTCCAGTTTCAGCAACACGCCAATATTATATGATCCAATCCATTTGCATGATAGAGCTGAACTTCGATTATATATCTGCAAGGGTTTAAATCTTCTCAACGAAAAAACTTCGCTACTTTGATTATTCTCTTTTTCTTTCACTTGATCGTTGGTATTGATAAGAAAATAGCTGAATCACAGAGTATATAAGCATATATGAATATATAATTTGAAGGGCACTTCTAGATATTATTAATCTTGTAACGCAATGGATCAGATCGCTGAAAAATAGAAAAATCTAATAGCCAAGAAAGCGACGTATGCCAGTGATATACGTACGAAAGCGTATCTAGGAAACAACTGTTAAACAGTTTGCAATGTGTCAGTAAAAGAGATTTTTCAAAGCTTGGAGTTGAAGAGAAGAACCCCGCCAACCTAACATCCTGTCTCAATGACTTACGATTAAAACTAGTACAACCTGGCGTACATAGTCTAGAGTACATCAAACTCCCCCCAGTTTAAAAAAATCAAGAAATTTTATTAATCAAGACCGTCCATCTAGTAGAAGACATATAATAAGCAAAATTAAATAAAAGGTTTGTTGTTTTTCATTTTCACCTTTCAATGGAGAAAAAGAACTCATCCATCCACCTTTGATTTGAAGGCTACTGATCAAGGGATTGCAATATTCCTATCCCATATGTTTTTACAATGTTTTACATTCATTTCATGGAAGATTAAACGTGGATGACACAGATTCTTGAATAACTAGTTTCCAAAGTGCATGATATACGTAGAGCTGGCCGCTGCCGTTGCCTAAAAAAGAGTGCAAGACTGCAACCCAAACGATGGAAAAACATTTATCATTGCCATTCATGTCAAATAGATAAAATCTAGCAATTTCTGACGTGGCTGTTTAGTTGATTTGATTTTAAAGATTGAAATTGCTGTGGGTAAATTTTCTTACCTGAAAAAATTGTGTATGTTGTACCCTGGTAACATGCTCGCCATCTGAAATTAATCACCCCAAGAGGAAAGGAAATGCAAACGATGGTTTTGAAATATATTATAAGCGGGCAGTTGCAGTAGTTATCAGTCGCAAGAGTTTCTTTATTTTTTAATTTTCACTCATCTGGGGCTTGTAAAAGCGCTATTCAATCTCTTTATCCATTGAGGCTACCCCCATTTTCTACTAGAACTTGATGCCAACTACTGTTTCTGCGCAGACACGTTGGTGTCTTTTTGCATTTTTGTGGGTTTTCACAAGCAGAACTTGATGCTGTCTTGGCTCCTGCCAACATCCATTTGGAAAATATGCTACTTTTGTTCCTAAATAAATCCTACCAATTTCCATGTCTGTTGAGTTTCGATAGAATTCGATGCTTTTAGCTGTTTCTGTAGGCGCCCATTGTGGGAGATCTTCAGTTGGTGTCTGATGGTCGTTTTTCGTTTTGTGGGTCTCTGTACAACCATAAATAAGTCATACGATTCATACCCATTTATAGCTGCATTGTGTTTCTGTAGAATATGATGCTTTCAGGAGGTTTGTAGCTACCAAATTCAGGAAATCATCAAAGGGTGTCTCCTACTTCCCTTTGTTGGCTGTTGGATTTGTAGATGTGAAGATTCTTATTCTAGTTAATTATTGTAGTACGGGAAACCTTTTTCTCCTTTTTGAAAAGATCTATTTTGGAACATGGACATGCAAAATGGTGTTGAATATTTTGGTTCAATTCTAGGACATATTTGGTGTTTTCTCTAGCATAGATTTTACTGACCAAAATTCAGACACCCCAATTGTCTAAGAAAGAATGAAAAAGTAGTTTTCTTTTTTGTGTCTTCTGTACAGATGGTCAGTCCTAACATACGTTTCTGGATAAATTGATGTTCTTGTGGTGTTTTCGAGTAAAATTTTAAAAAATGTTTGGTATGGTGTTGATGTGGGTCCTCTAAAACTCTAATGCTTAAAGGGTTACTCTAGTTTTGTGCGTGAGAATTGAAAAGAAGCTGGCTCAGTTGATTTGTGTTTTTGAGGCTGTGGAAGTAAAAGAGAAGGAATCTGCTTTCCTTTTTGCTTGTTTGGTGAGCTGTTAACTAATGCCATTCTTTTCTTCTTTGTCTCCTTTATGCTCTGAAAGGTTCACTTTCTTGTCTGTGGGGCATTTGCTATTATAATAGGCTTCATCTTAGGCTGGTTTTAAAGTAACTAGTGGGTGGATGGATGGTAGATTATATGCCTGGTACAATGGATTTCCTTTTTCTTTCGTGTATGTGTGTGTTAGATGCTGCTTCTGATGAGGATTTGCTTTTGCTTTTCCCACTCTAAATATAAAGCTGCCATGGCTATTGTTCCTTGTTGAGCGTTGCAAGAAATTACCAGCTTTTTGGTAGTCAACCTTGAGCCACTTTGGTTAGACATCTTCTTTTTGTTGGGGTTAGCTTGAGATTGCTGGTTCATCAGTGAGCATTGGCTGTAACTTCTTTGGGCAGATAGAATTCAGAAGATTCGCTTACTGGGCAGTTTCATAACCTTTGGGTCCCTTTCTCGGTCTCCAGAATGGATGGGGGTGGTAGGGGTGAATTTGGGTTGGAACAGAGGAACCAGGAATGCCAATCTTTTGGTATATCTAAGCCATTTGAGAGGGTTGCTGAAGTGACAATGAACTCAGAATCATTCTTTGTTGGTGGTTGGGATCCAGTGGTTTCCATGGTTGAGGATGTTGGTTTGAAAGGGTCAGAGGCTTCTCTTCATCAGACGGATCTTGGTTCATATGGTGTTGGCGTGCATGGAAGCTCCTCTCAACTTGGTCGGTATTCGTCTAGTGGTGGTTTGGGGAAGCTAACTCAAAGATGGAAGGGGGCTGATCATGGCACGACCAGTGTAGATGAGCACCCAATTTCAGGTGAAAGGAATCTGGGTGGGTCTTCGCCTCAAGGGAATAAGAGGAAGAGAATGCCTGAAGGTCACACATTCGAATCCCCTTCTCAGTTCGATAGCATGCAGGTAACATAAATTTTGTTGTTTGACCAATTTCAATGCAATTTGGTCTTTTTGGCATCTTTGCATATATGCTTGAGTAGGTTAGAATCTGGACTGAACCATTCTCTAAATGGTCATCACTGTGTTAATATATGGAGCTATTCAGGGTCCTCTGTGGATAAATGATAATGCAAAAATCATACCATTCAGAAAATTTTAACCATCCGCTTGTCCCATTATTTGTGGACCCATTGGACAAATCATCTTCAGTTGCTCATTTGATAGCCATGAATTTGACAGATAAGATTGTTCAGTTGGCACTATTTGAGGCCATATGACGTCAATGATGGATAATTTGGATGATGTTGATAGTTGCCCAATGCAAATGCTGCAAATAGTGAATCTCTCTGCCCTTTTAGATTTTGGTTCAAGACCGATGTTTTCTGATGTTGCAAGTCGATAATTTTGTTTTCTTCTCTATCATTGTGGCTTTAGAATGATGCTCCAGATACAACAGCTGAGATCTCAAAAGAGAGAGGTGAAAAGAAAAAGAAGAGTGAAGAGAGTCCAAACATACGGAAGCCGACCACCAAACAACCCAAGGACCAATCAAAGGGTGGGGATGCTTCAAAAGAGGATTATATTCATGTGAGGGCCAGGCGAGGTCAGGCAACAAATAGCCACAGCCTTGCAGAAAGGGTAAGGTTCAATGCATGTCTTGATTGATTTTTATTTCAGGAATTCTCATTTGGTTACAATTTTGCACCTGAATTCTCTTAAAGTTCAGATTAGAAGAGAGAAGATTAGTGAGAGAATGAAGTTTCTTCAAGATCTTGTTCCTGGATGCAATAAGGTACTACTATTTTTCTCTATTTGTAAGTTATTCTTTCACTGATGTATCTTAATTAACACGCCCTTCTTTATTATTGCAGATCACTGGCAAAGCGGTGATGCTTGATGAGATTATAAACTATGTGCAATCACTGCAACGGCAGGTTGAGGTATGCATCTTTAATCACCGAAACAATATATTGGGTCTTTCGATGGCACTTTTCACAAGTCAAAGTGTGGGCAATTCCTTACATGCCATGGTCTTCATACACTTCCAAGTATCAACTGAATTCCACTAATCGGTGCCTTATCTCAACAAGATTTGTTTGCCAAAAAAAAAAAAGACCAAAGCATCGGTATCTTCAACGCTTTTTTGTTTATTACAGAAAATCCCAGCCTATATTGAAGCGATCCAGATGTTGTTCTTATATTGCCACAATTAATGAACCATGCTGCTTGGAGCATTCCGATTGCTTGACAGTAACTATTCTTTATTTGTAAAATTTCAGATTGTATTTGGACTATTACTGTACCCTTTTATAGTAAAATATTGTTCATCCACTGCAGCACAGCAGAAATCTGGATCATGATCCAAATCATAAGAACTGATCTTAAGGCTAATCAAATAAGTTACAGAACCAAATATGGCTCAACTTTGGAGTTGCGAATAATTGAATTATTTATGTGGAACCTATAACAAGAAAATTTTCCTTTCAAGCGGAGTATTGTTTCTCCCTTGTTAAGATAACAGTATTATTTCCTTTTTATTTTATTTTAACTTTTTTGCAGTTTCTCTCAATGAAGCTTGCTGCAGTCAACCCTGAATTGAATTTTGACATAGAGCGCATTTTCCCAAAAGAGGTAAGATCCACGTGGTGATAGAACAGTTGATTTTGAATCCTTTCGATGTTATTGTCAATCCAATGACAACCTTCCCTGTACTTCTCAGATGCTTCATTCACAAGATAGTGGACCACCTGTACTTGGATTTTGCCCTGCAATGAGTGCTTCCCATTCTCGTTTGAATGGACAAGGAGTCGTACAAGCAGAAATGGGAATCTTTAACTTTGAGAATTCAAGAAACGTGCTAAAAGCAAACAACTCTCAGTTTTCCTCCATGGCTCAAGTAATGCAAACATTTTGAACTTGGCTAACCCTACATGCCCATTGCATGTGTTTTGGATCTAGGAAACATGAATGGACGGGCCGCTGGCTAAAAGTCATCAATGAAATTTATGCTAGTTGGTTTATCATTTGGACTGTGCCTATACAAAATCACAGTTTTAGAAAGATGCCTCTGTTCGTTAATATCACCAGCCTGATAATTTTGCTACACATCTAGTGAGGCTCACTTATTGCATGGGTGAACAGCTCACTTAAGTTCCATGCTGGCATGTGAGGCTAAGTGCTTCTCGCTTTCTCCTGATAATGAGAAATTCATCAGTAAGTTTGTGCCCTGAAGTTCTGTCTTTTGCTCATAATTTCAGATACCTAGTGTATGGGATGATGAGCTTCAAGGTGTTGTTCAAATGGGTTTTGTCTCCAGCATTCCTCCTGATGGTCTTGAGCCACATGGTAGAGTAGAAGCTGATTTGGGTACTGCTAAGTAGTCTTTTAACTCAAATTCTGAAGGGGGCTTTCCATATTGCAGGTCACATGAAACCAGAGCTCTGAGTTGTTTTGGGAATTTGTATCAATCTGCTATGACTAATCATGAACTGATCAATGTCAAAGCTGAGAGCTCATTAATCCATAATAGTTTACATAAAAATTCCATGATATGTTTCAAAGAGGAAACAAGAAACATCCTGTGGGCTGTTTGCCCAGGGGCTTCTAACTAGTTCTTCGACTTTTAGCAGAAGAAATGACCTGACAGATTGAGACCCATGTATAGACTGTCCAAAATGGTGCTATAGGAGACCAATCTGAAGTTTGGAAGAAATGTTTTGAACTTTTTTTTTTCCTCATGTGTGATCACAAAAGAAGAAAAGAAAAGAAAAGAAAAAGAAAAAGAAAAAGAAAAGAAAAAGAAAAAGAAAAAGAAAAGAAAAAAATTTGTCTTTGAAAGTGCTAGATGATACTGAAAATGCAGTTCTTGGGATTTCATCACTCTTGGATTTTGACCTCCTGGTGTCATTTGGGTTTTGTCTTTTGAGTGTAATGCCTTCATTGTGTCCAATTTGTCAGTATGCATCTTTCCTTCTCACCATTTCTGATTGGGAGAAATCAGTTCATCACCAAGAATTGGCATGTCTTTCGAATCATTTGCATCATCCTCTTCATGATTAGATCCTTTAATGGGTGGAAAGTCATCTGTACCATTGATGGTTTGTATTTTGACATTTTTTTCAGATCACTTTTTGATGCAAAATCAAATTTAATTGTAATTATTCATCTAGAAGCAGGAATGGAAATTTTCCATCTTTTGTATTATAACATTCATTCAACTTTTTTTTGTTTGGGAAGGCAATTGCCAGGTTGAATGGGTTTTGAAGCCTAACATACGCTCGCGCTGTTGGTGAAAATAATCCTGCAAACTTCATTTTTTCTGCATTTGATGGTGCTTATTGGTAAAATCCTCTTCGAGTTGAATAACAATGGAAATGGTTATAAATCTCTGTTATCCTATAAAACCAGGCCATCCTTTACTATGGCAAGTTTAAAAGTAACCCATTTTGATTAGTTTAAATATGATTCAAGCCGTTTAGAATTCATTCTATTTTAAGAATAGTTTAAAAACGAGTTTAAAATCTTAGTCAGGTTGACCAAACTAATTAGGAAACTCCAAAAAGCCTATATATTTTGGGCCTCTTTGATTTTGTTGGAGCTTATTAGTTGTTGATAAGTAGCTGAAGTTGATAAGTAGCTCAAGCCACGTAAACAAAGATTATATGTGATATTGCTGAATGAAATAGTTTAAAATGGTTAAGCATAGTTGATGAGGTTGTGGCAGCTTAAATGCTGAAATAACAAATAAAAGATTGAATTGCCCTTAATATTTCTATGCTAAATATATAGTGTTTTCTAAGAGATTTTAACTCAAATATTTGGATAAATTGGAACAAGTAATATTACCAAATCTCTATTTGATAAATAAATATAAAAAGCTAAATATACAATTTGTTTATTAAATTGTTTTTACATGGTTCCAGCTTCACCCTCATGACAGCAATTAGGAAAAAAAATCTTAGAACGTACGATATATATATTTCGATTACACCTGAGAATTTCTAATGTTATCAATCAATATGTTTGTTGTTCTATTTTAAATTTTTGTATAGATCAGCGCTGGAATTAGAAGATCAGCGGTTGTGATCAATGGGCGGCCAATTCTGCAGTTCACACAATTCAAGTGAATTCAATCCAATAGATCTCTTAAATATACAATCGTCTTTCTACACCATATTTCTAATACACCCTATGCAAACAGAAGCTCCAGGAGTAACATATTACAGCTGGGTGAGATCTGGTACAACTTTGCATTGTTCGATCCTTAATTTCTCAGCATGTCTTGTTAACCCCTCAATCCCAAGAGGCAAACTTCACAACAGTGATCTCAAATCATTTGGGTAGAGAAATTCTCAAGGCAGTAAGGCGTGACCAATTTGCTGCCTCCCTCAACGCAGCTTCACCGCATTCATCTTCTCCTGACAATGTTAAATCCTCCAGACAGGTAAGTCTGGAGATCAAATTGCAGGGGAACCTGGTAAGACCGCCTTTATCTAGACTCAACTGCCTTAGCTTAACGTCTGTGATGCCCTCTGGCAAGCTTTTTATGCCACAATTAGAGTGATCCAGAACTTGGAGTTCCTTTAGATATCCCAATGCTGGTATCTGTTTTAAGCCGACGCACCCACAGCAAATGAACGCACTCAGATGATTTAGCTTTCCCAATGAAGGTATCTCTTCTAAATGGACACGTCCGCAGCAAATGAGCGCACGCAGATTCACAACCAAAGAAAACGATACTGGGAGTGATCTCATGGAAGTATAACTCAAATCAAGAATCTGAAGTTGGGGCATAAATTGGGAAAAGCCATTGTCAACGAGGTCCAATCTGGAATTGCCATAGAGGAGCAACGTCACCAAATTTGGGCAGTTGGGCTTCATTAGGAGGCGTTCTATCTCGTTTTCCATCAACGAAATCCTACTCAGGCTTTCCCAAGTATTCTCCTCAGGAGGATGCTCAAGTCCTTCCCCAGCTTTCACGAGGAATTTTGTAGCATGGATGGATGATGGCGAAGATGAAGAAGTGATCCATGTAGCCAAGTCCCGTATTAAATTATGCATCTTGACATGTTGCTTACTTTATTTTAGAGCAATCCAAAAGTTGGTAGCGTCCAACATTGACTAACATGTCCTAATTAGTTGGTAAGACCATTAAGTACTAAGTACTAACCACTAATTATAGTCGAAAAAATTAAGCAGCTAATTGTCAATTCTTCCTTTAAATAATTTTCTGTTGGTTTAATATCTGAAAATGGAAATATTGCAAATTCTTTTCATATATGTAATTTGCAAAACTAACAGAGTGCATAAGGTGTATTTTCACCCATTCTATTCAAAGAGCTTCTTCCTCTTCTTCCTCTAAAACTCTCGTATTTGCATGCAATAAAGTTTAGTTATAACTTTAGAGTCCACGTGTAACAACAAATTAAATCCCTTAATGGCCATTCACAACCAATCAAATCTCCACCATCGCTTCTTTTCCTTGGATCTCCAACTTAGATAAAGTTGGAAGGCTATTCTATCTTTTGTTTTCTTCCACTAAATAAACTGCGATCTAACATCTTGCCTTTTTTTGTTCTCCCTCTTATTAGTGATGTTTTAGTTGATAATATATTAGAAAAGTTAATTGAGCAAACCTATTCAAAACCACCACTACATCCTAGTCTAGATAGTCTACAAATGTCATCCTTTTAGTAAGTATTGTCATGATGAGTATATAATGCTCATTGATTTTAGGTGAACTAGAAAGCTACCAAGAAGCAATATCTTATGTGTTAAAAAAGGAGTTGATAAAAGCCACACAAGAAAAGATGAGTTTCTTGCATAAGAATCATACCTGTGAGCAAGTGAAGCTACTTATAGATAAGAAAGCATTAAAGAATAAGTAGGTTTTTAAAGTTAAAAATGAAAGAAAATAGCTTACAGTCGAGGTACAAGGCATGCTTGGTTGTAAAGGGATTTGGCCAGAAACAACTTCAAAAAATTCATATTGATGATAATGGATTAGATATAATGACAAAAATGATGACCAATAAAATGCAAGTGATATGCAAAGACATAATAGATCTCATAGATCCCTCCACGTAGTTGAAAGAGGGAGATTTATTAGGTTTTCCTCCCATTTGGAGGTGGGGCAAGCATATTCTTAGAAGTTAATAACCTATTGAATGCAAGTGTATTTTTGTGTTAATTTTTTGCATGCAATAGTTTTGGAAGCGTTTATGGCTTTTGGTTTTTTAGCCTCTTCTTCAAGCATTATCTTAGCAAGTTGTCATTGTAGAAAGATTTTTGTAGTCTTTAAGTGATCAAGGAAGATATTTAGGAGAGAAGCTGTCAGCCTCTCCTGGGGTAGTTTTCTAGTTTTGCCAGGTAAAATACATCCTTATTATTTTCTTATTGAAATTATTGAAATCCAACTTTATAATAATTATAAAATCCTCTAATTTTTACTATGAAAGAACATATTCTATTAATCCAATTATTCTATAGTGGAAGTTTCTACTTACACTAGATCCAGTGATTTTTTCCTTTAAATTGAAAAATTTTCTACATAAAAATTTATTATATATTTGTGGATTTAATTTTATTGGGTCACTGATTTGCATTGCTTGGAATTTGTGATTGTCTATTTGATCTATACAAAGAGGGGTAATTTATCCGAGCACCTATATATCCTAGGTTAATGCCAATAATTCTAGGCATTTGTTAGATGGACCGTGCAGGTGCTTGGAACATCATTTTAAGACGGTAGCAATGTTAAAGGGGGTCATATGCAAATCGCCCCCTATCACGCCTCGCTTTTTTAGAGGTGCGACTTATTATTTTATACTATATTTTACCTAAATTTGCCCACTTTTAGGGTGAGGTGTCTGGGACTTAATTTTCTAAATGGTTTACTTTCTATAAAAAATTGGATAAAGCCTTCCCTAAAAATAAGGCTATCCAAATCTGTACAAGCATACTACACATCATAATATATATCGATTCTAAATAAAATAATGAATTAACTTCTAAAATACATACCTTTACAATCCCACAACCCAGAATCTGCATCACACTATGATGACAATCATCTAACTTATTCCAATATACATAATATGCACTTTTTCTACTATTATGACATGCCACTCCATTTTTTTAATACATCAATTATAATTTTACATAATTATATAAATTGACATTTAAATAATATACAATGGGATTCTAATCCCAACGTTCAATCATATCATCCCAAAGTCTTTAGTGTTTCTAAAGAATCCTTTACTTGACCTGCCAACTAAAAATTTAAATAAGAAAGTATGAGTCCAAGCAACTCAGTAAGTAGACAAATGTACTAGATAATAATTAATCCATAATTAGCATATTTCATATCAAATAATTGATATTCATCATTATAAATAATTACAAATGGATATATATTCATCAATGAATACCACATAAAGAAATCTATGTTATTTTACATCAAACCAATCTTCAAATTAAACATATAACAAATGAATCTTCTCTATCTCTTATATTAAGCATTCACACTAAACCCAACATCAACTTTAATCAAACATGGGATATCTACTATCTCTAATCAAAACATACATGCTTAAATCCATACAAATGAGTTAATCCCCATATATTCAACAAAACATGCTCGGATATCAAACAAAAGGGATGTACATTATCCCTAACTATTCAATGAAAACAAACGCCTACTTACCCTATGCTCTTAGCTCCAAACCATATTTTTAAGTTCTATGCCTTTTCATTCTTCTTAGATCATCCAGTACACAACAAAACCCATCGATTTACAACTATAACTCAAATTGATATATTACTAATCACATATACTTTCCAAATGCAATTGCATTCTCATCAATATATACCCAAAATCCAATATATTCAATATCTAATTAATCTTTACAAGATACAAATTAAACTCTAAGTACATCCCAAATGACTAGTCATTCCATCCCTTCTATAAGAGTCTTAGGGTCATAATCAAACTCAATTTATCTCTCATTGGGATATTTCATCAATTAATTAATAGGCACAATGTAAATCATTACATCTTAACAAAAATTCTCAAGAAAGTCTATTTCCAATCATATGCTATCATCATATAGTATAACCAACATGTAATTATCTTCAATAATAATTTAACTATACGATTAATGCTACCAATCTGTGACTTACATGATTCAAACACAAAAATCCCCTTTAGTCCCTACTTAGGGTGTGGCTCAAAAGTTAATTCCATTGATCCAAATTACTCCATACATGTCCTAAGGCATTCTAATCATGCTGTTAATTATTTATCCCCTGATAATTTCAACAAAAACCACAAAATCTCTAAATTTCATTATTCATCAAAACCCTAGCTTTGCCAAATCCATAGATGTTCATGTCCAATTAACCAAACTTAAGCAATTAACTCATTTTCTCAATGGGTTTAGCAACAAAACCCATCTTCTTCCCCATATTTTCCACTATACATAAAACTATAAAAAACATGAAAATCTAAATTTAGTTGGGAAAATTGAACAAGTCTAAACCCTTTAATGACGGGATTAATAATGTTTTCCCATGATTTCCACTTCAAATTCATCATTTTTTTCCAAAATCCTTAAATTCACAAAATTCCAACATAAGAAAATCAGGGATTCAATTGAGAAAATATGGATTACCTACATATTTAGGCGTGACTTTTTCCCATGAGCATGAATCTAAGTTTAAAATTTTAAGTGGCCCACTTCATTTGAAGAAAATTGAATTTTCTTTCATTTTTCATAGTTTAAATCGCTCCAACTTGAGTTTAAAGGCAAGATCAAGTGGTTTATCACCTAAATCAGGTGATTTCCTAGCTAAAATGGCAAGAAATGGGGCTAAGTGAGGTTAGGGCATGAAAGAGGAAAGAAACGGAAAGGACCAGAGTGAAACTGAATGGCATGGGGGGTAAAAAGATGGTTCTCCCCTTTTACAACCACTGATTGGCGTCGCCGGTGCCAGATTAGGCACCGTCGGCTCCAACATGTTGCTGACCAAAAGATATTTTCGTATTTCATCCATAACTTCGTCATACCATATCCAAATTGAGTAATTTTTATTGCATGGGAAAGATAATTATAATATCTATAACTTTTATGTTGATCAGTTTTTTAATTTAGTCTCCAAATGTGGATAATTTAGCCTCAAAGTGATACCATGTGTTTTAACATAATTTACAGCTCTAGAAACATCTATAGTATTTTAACTCAAATTTTCTCATATGATATTCAATTTACGTGATTCTTGATTCATTTTCTGGAAAATTTCAAGAGCTACAGCTTTCATGTTGAACATATTTTTTTAATTATTCATCTTATATGCCAAAAAGTGGGTACAAGTGGCTCCTATATCGTTTTCAGCTTCTTTCACCATATATATTGACGTATAATTAATTCCCAAAATCTTACGATATTACATTTGCACCCCAAATAACTTTAAAAATAAAATTAATCCCATGCCTAATCATCCCAAGATGTTCATTTCATAACATTACTCTCATCCCCAAACTCAAGTAATAACTTATATTATTCCAATTTCAGAAATTTGGCTTTGCACGTATATAATATCACCTATAATCCCATTTCATATAAATTAATTTAAAGATCACAACAATCACTTCTCACACATCACATGCATCGATTGAAATATATTCATGCTATTCACTATCTCATTTCAGGCCAATTGCCAAAAATCACTTACGAGTTCTTTTTACCAACTTTTTCTACTATAGATAGTTTTATAAGTCATTCTCATTCCAAATTCATTCAATACTCAAACTAATGTTTCACACACCTTACAATACATATACTAACTATGTTAGGCCATTCATATATGTCATAAATATTCATTTACTTAATTTCATCACTTCAATTCTTTTTCTTCTAAATGTATTTACGTAGCTCATAATGATGAAATTTGTAAAAGTTATGGATCGAACTCTACTAAATTCATATAAGCATGTTTCAAACACCTTAAACATCATGTGAGCTATTCATCCATTCAAATTTCAGTAATTTAATGAAAATCCCTTATTGAGTTCTTTTTGCACCATATTCAACTCAATAGTTCAAAGCTACTAAATTATCATAAAAATCCCCTTCAATAGCTCATATAAATCACATCTCACATAATAAACATGCTTTGTTAGTTATTCAAGTCATATACACATAACTTTACTTAAAATCATCACTTGGTTTCTTTTTCACTCAAAACTACTAATGAAGTCATTTTCTTTGTTCAATTCAATTTTTCATAATAAATTTCTTTATAATTCACTATTTATCACCTCACTTCCTCATTTTACTAAAATGCAAAAAGTTTACCCTCATTTTCAACATGGGGGTGTTACAACCCCTTATCAATTTGGGGCAATCAACATCGGCATCTCAGTATACTTTTTCTACGAATTCATTTTCAAACATCTTGAACTCATAAAGCTCATTGATATGAATACAATCATGAGTTACTTTGTACACACTTCAAGCCACATTTCCATGTGTAACATGCAATTCTATTGATATCATCATCCTAAGTATTTACCTTGCCTTATGTCCACAGTCTGTTGCTAAGCCACGACAGACCTTCCACTTGGATTATCCATCAAGTTTTTATTTATATTGCACATTTATGGACTAGCATGTCATATCATGCTCTATGCTTTTATAAATGATAGGTCCAATTTTCAAATGGATTAGAAGACATGTTTCAAGTGTAGTCAATCACACATGGTTAGAAATTAACATTTCTTGTGAACTCGAAATTGAAAAGATTTGACAATGCAACAAAAAATTACAAAATAATTAGAAAGAAATAATACCTTACTTACCTTACTTTAGCCTTATTCTTCTTCTTGTTGGCCCCAAAATGCAGGGTGTATGGCTAAACTAGAACCCAAGTGAAATGGGAAAAATATATAGGATGTGCAAGTGCTTTAGAAAATAAAATGCAGTGTAAGCACACAAGCACACTTAGCAATAAAAATACAAGGATTATAGTGGTTCGGGGCCCCTTGTTACCTACTCCACTCTCCAAGGTTTTCCCAACCTTGGATTCCACTAAACCGTGTGAAATCATACCTCTCTTGGTTTTCTGAGCTAACCAAAACTCTTACACAGTTGGTTTTACCAAGCTTACGAGCAACTCAACTATCTGGTTTTTCTTTGAGCTCACAAGAAACTCATATACACTGATTTCCAAAACTTATCAGTAACTTAACACAACAAATATAGCGTGTGCAGGAAACTGCCTCAAACTAGGCCTAAGTGTACATGGATTTAAGCTCAAATATAAATGATAAGCATTAGACCTCATGATGCTTCACTCTCTTCTAAAGTGTAAAAGATACAACTTTGAATGCTCTGAAATATTGAAGGACTTTTATAACACCTGGGGTGTTAAATTTTGGGTAATTATGTGCCTAAAGACATTGTAGTTATGTAATAACCCAATGCTCCAGCATATTGTTAGCTTTGCCTAATGTATCCTTAACAGGAACCTCACCAAACTCACAGATTTGTCCCTTCCGGAGCACAGTGCATCCTTAACAAGAACCTCACCAACTTCTCCAGGCTTGTCCTTCACCCGCCCAAACGGCTGATACCTTTGCAACCGAGCCTCATATATTTAGCCTAGGACTCTCTTCTTCACCCAGGCGATGTGAGATACTACATGCACCCCTTCTTAGGGCTGCCATGTCCTCATGGTATACACCTTTGTAGATTGTTAGGAGTCGGCTCTGATACCAACTGTAATGCTCTGTACCCCCACCATATGCATTTTCACCTCGCACACCGGGGCCGATGAGGAACGCAACTATTTTCCTTTTTCTTAAGAAAAATCTTGTCATAACCTCACAATTTTTCTAATTTTAAGAGAAATATCCTACTTAAAATCCGGCAGAGTCTACCTTGAATTATCAGGGTCTACACCTAGAATGCATACTTTTAATATATAAAAAACTAAATTTAATAATCATAAAACAATCAAGATTAACAACAACTCACACCCACACCCTCAGCTCTCTCCCAAGACTAGAACCGATCATGATGGCAATCACACAACTACAATTACAATTGTATCACTATGACATGCCTATGCTATATAATATACATCATTCTAATCTTATTACAAAAATTTAATTAAACTTTTAATTTATAAAAATATAACATGAAGGGATTTCAATCCCAATTTACCATTTCATAATTAAAATATTTTCAAATCTGAATTATCAATCCCAATCTGCAGTTGAGATTCTTTACCTATTCTGTCAGCTAAAAAAATTAATATAAGAAGGTGTGAGTCTAGGCAACTCAGTAAGTAGGTAGGAATATAAAATAATAATAAACAAATAATTACATGTTCTAATCCAGAACATGAATGCAAACTATTAAATAATCCTAGCATGCATATACATTTTCAGGAGGCTCGCTTCCTTCTCTATTTACTATAAAACTCTAAGCCTTTCAAGCGTATACAATCACACTTTTTAATCGTGCCATCTAGGCACCTCTCATTTTTCCTAAACCACTATGGGCTCATCATACCATATTAGGTACGATATAGACACCATACATCAACACTATACAATACATGTATAACCTCATGACCATGCCATTCGAGTACCACATATATCCCATGGAATGCTTTCCATTCCATCAAAATATACATTTATAGATTGTAGAATTGAAACAAGACTTATGGGATAATCTTTATCCCCCTTTATTCATACAAACATCACTTTAAAATTCATAAAACCATAAATCATGAGAGAAAATATGGAGAAAACATGTAAAGCATACTAAATATAATAAAGCTCATTTAAACTATTCAAACCAATAATTCAAATCATAAATACATCACGAATTTGACATGGCCCAAATATAACGCATAAAAATCATGCAAATGGAAAAAAATGTATGAATTTAGAAAATCATTTCTTACTTACCCAAAATCCAAGAATTTAAGCCTTTGCACTAAACCCTTGCCTCCCAAGATTTTCTTACACTTTCCCACTTCCAAATATTTTAAACTTAAAGTAATATAAATTTCTTTCTTTCAAAAACAACTATTCTCTTGCAAGGGAAAAAGGATTTAACTTTATTATTCAATATTTACTATTCATTATTCATTATTTACTATTTAGTATTTATTATTAACTATTCACTATGCACTATTCATGTGCACTATTTATAGTCAAAATCACTATTTAAAAATACTATAAATGTACTTTTTATAGTCAAAATTACTGGGTATAAATACTATTTATAGTTATTGTTCAAAATCACTATTCTTGTGTACTGTTCATAATTACGTCTGAGTTTTTATTTTTATTTTTATTTTTCATCTATAAAAGCATATATACACTATATCCTCCAAACTCGAGCTGTAGGATTCATTTTACATTATGAGAAGTTCGTTTCAAGATATACGAGTGATATTTAAATCTTTCAACTATATCAAAAATTCGATAACATTTCTTTTTTAACGGATAAAAAACTTTATCAATTAAACTATGATTTTACATCTAAATGCTCTCAAATTCTCATGATAGTATAACACATATGACATACAACTGTTTAATGAATTGGATTGACAGAAAAATTAGACATAACCTACTTACCTTAGTTTATTCTTCACGTTGCTTTCTCTCTCTTTCTCCCTACTCTCTCTCTCTCTCTATTGTTTCTCTCTCCCTACTCCTCTCTATTCTCTTTCGCTGCCACTCCAAACTTATAAGCGGAGATCTTTCATTGCCAACTACTGCATTAAATATGCTGCTGCCAAGTAACTTAATAAATGCCGTGTTGAATGCTCCGCAGCCAGGCATCACAGTTAACTCTTCTTGAAGCGCAACCGATATGCTACGAGGCAAAATATGACTGAATCGGCTCTTTATCGTCTTTGGTATATGTCCTAGACTCTTAATGTATCCAAATCTTTTACTCATGAACTTATCATATATGTTATCTGTTGGCATGGGTGATTCTAAGGACTCGGAATTAACTTGAAGGTCCTTCATGGGCACCATATATTTTATATAGATGAATTTCATAAAGAATAGATAATAAGCAACCCATTTTTTATATTTAGTTAAAATAGATTAAAGGAATTTTTTTAATTCTTATTATTTAATTTTTTATGAAGTGTGTTGGATACTATTTTTTAAAATCTTGTCATGGACACCATATATTTTATATGGATGAATTCCATAAGAAATAGATAATAAACAACCTATTTTTTATATTTAGTTCAAATAGATTAATAGGATTTTTTAAATTCTTGTTATTTAATTTTTTATGAAGTGTGTTGGATACCATTATTTTTAATCTTATCATGGACACCATAATTTTATATCGACAATTTCCATAAGAAATATAGCATAAGCAAACCATTTTTTTTAATTTACTTAAAATAGATTAATAGGATTTTTTTAATTCTTATCATCTATATATACCATATAGTTCATATAAATACTCTGCTCTCTTAATACTCTTATCCATACACCACATTACATAATCATAATTTTTTTATGAAGTGTGTTGGATACTATTTTTTTAAATCTTGTCATGGACACCAGGTATTTTATATGGACGAATTTCATAAAAAATAGATGGTTAACAACCCAATTTTTAAATTTAGTTGAAATAGATTAATAAGAAATTTTTAATTCTTGTCATCTCTATATACCACGTAGTTCATATCAATATCCTACCCTCTTAATGCTCTACCCATACACTACATTACATAATTATGATTTTTTATAGTATATTAAATACCATTTTTTAAAATCTTGTCATGGGTACCATATATTTTATATGAAGGAATTTCATAAAGAATAGATAATAAGCAACCCATTTTTTAGATTTAGTTGAAATAGATTAATAGGATTTCTTCTAATTCTTTTTATCTACACCATATGGTTCATATCAAATAACATGCTCTCTTTGAACCCTACATATACACTACATAGCTTTTAATTTTTTATGAAGTGTGTTGGATACCATTTTTTTAAATCTTGTCATGGACACCATATATTTTATATGGATGATTTCCATAAGAAATAGATAATAAACAACCTATTTTTTATATTTAGTTCAAACAGATTAATAGAATTTTTTTAATTCTTATTATTTAATTTTTTATGAAGTGTGTTGGATACCCTTATTTTTAATCTTGTCATGGACACCATAATTTTATATGGACAATTTTGATAAGAAATATAACATAAGCAAATCATCTAGATATCAATTAGAAAAAAAGATCAAAAATTGGGTAGGCCTATAAGGTAAAGTGAAGTTTAATAAGAATTAAGCATGGTGAAAAACTCAACAAACCATGAGGAGAATTCAAAGCGGCATTGGAGGAGTTTTAATAAACATCTCTAAATTTTTTAAAGATTCAAATTGCATAAATTTTCAGAAATCGACATGGTTTAGTTGTTCCAAATGCTGCCAACTAAAAATGGTTGTATTCGATCCTCCCTTAAATGCAACTAACTAAAAATGGCTGCATCTGGTTTCCCCCAAATGTAGCTAATTGGAAAATAGGTACATTTGGTCCCTCAGATGTAACCAACTAGAAAATTGTTGCATCTGGTCTCCCACCAAATGCAACCAACTGAAAAATGGCTGCATCTAGTCCCATTCAAATGCATCCAATTGAAAATGAGTACATTTAGGAAAATGGCTGCATTTGGCTCAGATTCCAAATGCAGCCAATTGAAAATGATTGCATCTGGTCCCCCAGATGTAGCCAACTGAAAAAATCCTACAGCTGGTCTCCCACCAAATGTAACCAACTGAAAAATGACTGCATCTGACCCCTTTCAAACGCAACCAACTGAAAATGGTTGTATTTGATCCCCCAGATGCATCCAATTAAAAAATTATTGCATATGGTCTCCCACCAAATGCAGTCAACTAAAAAATGGCTGCATCTGGCCCCCCTCAAATGTAGCCAACTAGAAATGGTTGCATCTGGGAGACCAGATGCAGCCAACTGGAAAATTATTGCATCTGGTCCCCCAGACGCAACCAATTGGAAAATTGTTGTATCTGGTCCCCCCAAACAAAGCCGACTACAAAATTGTTGCATATGATGGATTAGATGGAGCCATTTCCAAATGGCTGCCTTAAGTGGTTTTTAGTGTAGTGGTTGGGTTGGCCTTGTCCCAACTCACCTTTTAATATCTAACAAATATATAATATAAATTTATAATATTCAATCAAACACTCATTTACTTCTAACATCAATATTCAAATACCTATATATTAAGAAAATACATAATTATATCATTTAAATAGAAAACAAAAAACTGTAACTTTAAAATTTGAAGTTCTTTTACATATATTAAAATTCAAATGTGACACTTAAGGCTAGGATATCACATATTTATCATTTGACAACAACAAGAATCTTATCATATGCTCAAACTCTACACAAAAAACATCAATTTCACTATTTTGCATTTTTTTATGTTTATTAATGTTGCAGGTCGATGCAGTTTTTCACCTTATTGACCATACTCATCCCTATTTAAAATTCAAGTTAATTTTTTTGAACCTACCTATCTAACTTAGCCCAAGAGATTATCCACACTTGGCACTAAATAGGGTCGGGTGTTGGGTCATTCTCAAGTTCATATTGACCCGCCCCAATTTGCACCCTGTGTACATGGTAGCCATAAAGACAAAAGGGTAGCTAGATGATTGAGTAAAATCATGATCTAGCTAGATGATTGAGTAAAATCATGATCTACCTCAGCTTTTGCCCTTCGCCAATACCTTGATATGGAAGTTAGCAACTGGGGGTAATGATTAAATTCTTCACTTCTCATGATTTTACAAGAACATGAGATGATCAAAACTGTTTATTTCTTTCTTTCTTTTTTAAACTTAGGTTAAATTATGTAAATGATAAATTAATTTTAATTTATAATAAATTTGATTAAAACAGAAATATTATATTAAATTAGGCTTATAATATCATTATAAACTATATTTTATGAAATTATAATAAATTATTATCATGTAAAAGCTAAGAAAATAAAACAAGTCCTTATGCATATTTAATATGAATCTTAAAGTTGGTTTAATAGATGGGACCTACAAAATTTTATACCTAAAGTCATGATGAATAATAATCTATAAAGAAAAAAATAAAATTATTATTTTTAATTAAGAATAATTATTTCTATTTAATATCATGAAAGTTATAAAGAAAAAGGAACATATCTAATGAGTTAGTCAATTGTCCTCTTTTTAAATAAGCAATAATTAATATCATTTATATATTATAATTAATTTAATAACCTTTAAGTAGGGGCCTATAATTTATTAATTATAAATGTTTTTAGAATAATATAATTAATGTATTTTTTCTCTTTTTATCATAGAAATATACTAGCGCATACCCTTTTTTTCCAAAAAAAAATCTTTATAGCAGATCTTATGAATAATATTGAATATTATACAAATAATTAAAATTTAATTATCTCTATTGATTTTAATTATAAGATCCTTGGTTTCCCCCCCCCCCCCCAAAAAAAAAAAGCTCACATAATTTTTTATGGATGCGGGGTCTGCTTTCTTTGAGAGAGTTATGATTTTACCTCTTTATGTGTCTATGGCTGTCCAGAGTATGAGTGTAAATAGGGTCGGGTTGAACCCAAACCCACATAGCCCAACCCAATTTGAAATCGGTTTAGTTTGGATTTTTCTGAAATAGGATTACTCAAATTGAGTTGAACTCGACCTTATTTGCCAAATAGGGTTGGTTTGGGTTGAGGGGTCAGGCAAATCGATTTAGTCCTACCCGATTTGATATATAAATAAATATTAAAAAAAATAAAATAACTTCCCTTCCCTGCCCCCTACTGCCCTAATTTGAGGTAAAGATTAATTGAAGTGATGTAATGAAGTTTGAGCATGGAGCTTATGCAGTTTTAATTTCTATTTTACATTTAAAATTTAAGCCTTAAATTCAAGATTACATTTACGAAACTTGGTTTGGATTTATTTTGTAATTGTTTAGTTGTGGAACTTAGATGAGACATTATTTGATCTGAATGAAAGAAAATTTGTTTGACTTGGATGAGACTTTTAAAATTGTTTGGTCGATCCGAATTTAGTTATGTATGATTTGATCTAGACTTTGCAGTGTTGTAAGCATGCATCGCTTACAAATGATAGGCTTGGATGATTATAGGTTATTTTGTGGTATTACTTTTATCTTATTATACATTTGACTTATATACTTGGTCTCCTTTTCTAAGATGAACATGCATTATTTAATATTTTTAACCTTAATTATCAACCCAAATTTAACCCAAAATCGACCAAATTTTCATGATATTGGTTTAGGGTTGGGTTGAGGTTTTACAAATAAGGTTAACATTAGGATTGAGTTGAGATTTTACACATAGGGTTAGGGTTGAGTTTACCCTAACCCGAGTCAACCCGACCCAATCTACACCCCTAGTCAAGAGATAGGATCAGAAAGAGGAATATGCTATGTTCGAGTTCCACTGGTGGAGTTATATAATAAAATTAGTCCCACATATTTTATTTATAAAATCTAAACCGATCATTTTCATTCTATTCAAAATTTAACTTTATAAATTAATAAAATCAAGATCATCGATTGTTTCATGTGAACTGTAATAATAAAAACACTAAAATATTTATTTTTAAATTGTTATTATTTTCATAAATATTATATTATTATAATTTTTAAATATGTGTGTCAATTTTTATTTTTGAAATAATGTATTGGTTTGATTAAATACATAAGATTCACAATATTGAAATAATATACATGTGGATGGTTTAATTATTGCCTCTATTTGAAATTATATTGTGTTATATAAAAAATCAATGCATGTAATTTTTCTTTTGAGAACTTTAATTCAAGAAAAGATTAATTAATGGTTGAGATCTTGATTATACATAGTGTAGAGTCTATTTTTGTACTCAGCTTTACTTCTAGGTGGAGCTAAGTGCTCCACCTCCTACCTAATCTGGATCCCACTATGGCAAATGAACGATTTTAACTTTGAGATTTGTAAAAGATAAAATGAAACATGATATCAAAAGATAAGATAAAGCAAAATAGTGCTACATATTGAAACATTTATATATCTAATTGTGTGTAGTAGGGAGCCAATTCTCCTGGCACAAAAACCATCAAATGCTAGTAGGATCTCGTAGAAGTGATTAATAAGCGGGTTTATAACAACAGCTAAAGTGGGGCTTATGTAAGTTGGCCTAAAACGAAATGATTCCGTAAAAGCATTTGAGTGGAACTGGCTACACTAATTGTTTCCGTCCACATGCAACCGTAAGAAATCCTTTCATTTCCTTTCCATCCTATCAAATGATATACGCAACTTTTTTCATGTAATGCACCATGCATTAATGCCTATTGGGATAAATAATTTCTCTTTGTGTAAATTAAATAGGTAATCACAAATCCAATAAATCAAATAATCAAACCCATGAACACACAAGAATTTTTATGTGAAAAATCCCTCAATGTGAAGGGAAAAACCATGGGATCTAGTTTAGTCAAAAACTTTCATTTAAAATAATGAGCTCACAAGATATGTTCTTTTCTATTAAATACTAAAGGATTCCAACATCATCACAAGGATGGATCTCAACAAATCAATAAGAAATAACAAGGATAAATCTCACTAAACAGAACTCGAAACTGAATCAGAAGAGGTTAAAAATGTTTCTCCTAAATCACTTGCTTGATGGCTTGAAGGAAGCAGCAATCATCAGAATCTTTCTCCTAATTTCAGAAGCTTGGAGAAGAAACACACAAAACCAAAAGCTGTATGCCCCTAAGAACAAGCAGTTGCATACCAAAAAACTCTATGTGATAAAAGGTCTTTGCACTTCTAAAATCGTAAGGGTTTTCTAACTTTAGTAATGCATTATGTGCATGGAAATTGGGGGGCCCACTCCACATGGATATACCTCCACATGGGAGAAAAAAAAAGTACCGCCCAACAATGCCCTATCCATTGAATTATGATGTACTTGTAAAATGATCCCAGATATTGAGCTTGCTCAACAACACCGAAATCCCCTTTGGTCAAGCTACTAAAGCTTGAAGCCAATGCTTTAGTGCGCTTATCCCCATCAAGTGTGTTAAGTGAACTTAGATACCAATGACAACATTGATTGTAGTTCACAGAGGAATGATTCACTTGGATGAACCTCTAGAACAAGTGTTAGGAGACAAATAGGTATATGTACAAGATTTTTTCTGCAAATTCATGATGGGTATAATTGGCATTTGCAGAAAACTCCCTTTCTTTCAAAGAAAGGATGCATATCCCAATGCCACCTAAGGGTCTTAGCTACATTTCTTTTGAATGCTCTAGCATTCCAAACAAAAGACCACTCCAACTAAAGAAATATACACATATATGGAATATTTCACATATACTCCATTTTTAAACTAAACTATAAACTAAGAAAGTTTAGCACGCATATCCCTAATTTGGAAGGAGGAATGAATAATAAATTGAAGAAAGAAGTTGCATTCTAGGTAGATAATCAAAAATATTTTTATCACACCTATCTCAAAATGAGTAAATCTTAGTAAACATTCACTTCAAATAGATTTGTCTAGATTTCTAAGTACATGTCAAAATGTCATTATAAAATAAAGTGAATTGTGCACTTGAAAGAAATCATTCACATGAATGGACACTTTCTTCCACGATGTGTTACAATGCCTGTTAGGGAACTCTAACACAGATACCTAATTCGGTGGGCTATGCTTTACCACGTGGGATCCCTATTCAAAGGGGACTTCTATTCATTAAATTTGCACAATCCTATATTCATGGGACTGTCAATAGTTATTTCTATAGAGCCCATCTCCTAGGAGGATTGGACATCCCCCTTGTCTACAGACTATGCACCCAGGCTACTCAACTATAAATACATTCTAGTATGTACCTCCAGAAAAGAAGTTCTCTAGGCTCTCTATCTCTATTATTCACACCACCTACTAAGGTCCCTATCTAACTTGAGCGTCAGAGTGCCCACGCTGGGACCACCCTCGGTGCCCTTTGATGTTTTCTCTATCTTGTAGGATTCTAGGCGGGATCATCTCTAGAGCCAGATCAACATTCCGTTTGGGGACAACCCAAACATTAGCATCGTCTGTGG